>JAOVVO010000496.1:0-61837 GCA_028564675.1 Onchocerca lupi
CTTCGAATACGATATATATGATTTAATTGTTCAGTCTATTTGATTAGAATTTGATCACATAGGTAATATTCACAAATGTTTAGATCCGGAGAGTTTACCAGATGGCATTTCAAATATAATTACAGGTCAGGTTTATTTCGCATAGTGTTTATAAAATAAGAAAATTAGCAATAATATAATTTTTCTTGGGCTTACAGTGATGCGTAGTAAAAAGTTTTCGAATATTTGGGAAAGATTATGCCCGTAGAGAAACTAATTGGTAAAAGGATGAGGAATGAAAGGAAAGGGAGCGAAATGATGAAAAAAAAAAGGATATAATTTCTCTGCTTTTGTTAAGATAGTTTAATAATGTAAGAATGGGTCCTCGAAAAACAGCTTAACATTTAAATTTATACTATTTAGAACAACAGCGATTTCACTATATGACGAATTTATTACATACGCAACAAGCGGTTGGGCAAATTATACGTATGATAACTTTTATGGAAATAAATTGTATTTTATAGAAATTTTTTCTCGAATATGATAAGTTCGAAAAAAAAAGGAAATTACTATACTTTTTCACTTCAAAATCTGGTTCCAAAATGTAGTTTCATTTCATATTAATCCTAAGTGTTTAGGTGTAAGAAATACAACTCAAGGACAGTTAAACGATTCGTTGAGTTCGGGGAATTTATGGCGAGGAATCGCACACAATTTTCCTTCAAGATTTGGTTTTCCTGGATTTACTGTTGCGGGTAGGGTAAATTCGTGTGATCGGCTACAGTATTTTTTTGAGATAAAGTTTAGTTTCTGTAAACATATGGCTATCAAGATGTGGAAGATTTAGTTTAAAGTAATGCTGAATTTACGAAGAACATTTATTTCATATTGCTATCAATGAGTAAGGTAATTAATTGCAGCAGCTTAAGTATCCAGCAATTTTTTGTATATATTTGATTATTCCTTTAAACTTTGAATTTTTGGTACATCATAAATTTGATATATCTGAATTTGAAAGTATTGGTTATCAAAGATGAAAATTTCATCGAATTATAACTGCAAACAGTGAAAGCAATCATTAGTACTTAACTTCAGTTCTTTTTTAGTTTATTCTAGTAATGTTCGAACATTTAGGTTCGGATAATCTCTTCCAAATTATGTGCTCCAGAGGTTTGAGACACATTCAACCAGTCGGTGCGGGTAAGATATCTTTCGAAAATAGCCTTTAATATTTTGCTTTATGGGTCGAATTTTTTCTTTTGGTTTGTTGCGTGAATTTTAACTGATTTAAGTTTAGGAACTGATAGCCAGCGCCATAGAAATATGGAAATTGTAAATCGTGGACGGGGTTTCATTCGTGCAGAAGGTTCGAATTAGATATCTTAAGTAATCTTAAGTTTTTTTAATTGTCTAACTGGGCTTTGATTCACCTTATGTCAAATCACTATTTCGGTCAAGTCACACCATTATGATTTGGGAAATCCATTTCGGAAGTAGTTAATGATAGGGATAGTTATGGGTAAGAATCTAGTGAAAATAGATTATAGGATTTAGAATTCCACTAGAAATTGATTTTTTCTTCTCTGTATTTACTTCAATAAATTTCAAGTTGTTTAGATTCCAGACCTGTTCACAGGGTCTTTCTTAGCAATACAAGAGGTACTATATCGCGTCCGGTACCAGTATTACGTAAGTGTATATTTTTTAGCACTAAGTTCCTTTACCTAAAATTTCTTGTTTGTACAGCCCGTGATAATAAAGGAACTGTACAGATCTTTAATATTGTTGATGGATCCTCGAAAAATGTCAGTTTATTCTGTTACATTTAAATAAATTGTGTTATGCATCACATAATAATTGAAAATTTCTATGAGTCCCAAAAATTTTAGAAATTTAGGATAAAGTTTAGAAATGTTTTACTTTTTTCTTTTTCCTTTCTTTTTTTTCTTTTATCTTGTTCGCAAGAGCGATGAATAAAACAAAATGAAGTTTTATCTATCTGATGACTGATTATGATAACCCGTCATTTTGCGAATTATTACTATCTGAATTGCCTATGTTTAAAATCGAATTTTTTGATTAAGATTAAAGATTCATGATTGCTTGAAAAAATTGAGATAATAACAACATTTTACACAGTTGCGACGAAATTGCATTTGCGGCAAAATTCTTATATTGATTGAGCACATGAACGACAAAATATGAAACTGCTGCTACTACTGCTATTTTTGCTATTGCTGTTGCAATTAATGCTAATCTTGATTAATGTATATACATAGAGTGTTCTGAGAGATCAATTAAAGAAATGAATAGTATAATGGACTATTAAAAGATAGCATTTTACTGATTAAAATAGTTGTACGTTGCTAATTGATGTTTCAGAAAATTTGAAGCAAGCTGAAAGCATCAATTATAATGCCATGCCATACCTTTGCTTTATCTCGAAATAAGGAGTAGCATCAGATTTACAGGAGAGAGTTGAACGGGACTAGAATTGACTCTGGAATATGAGCTTAGCAGAAGATTAACAGGCCAATTTTTCTCCTTTCCAAGCATTATTGAGATTTGGTCAATATGTTTCTGGCTTATATACGTTAGAAAGTTGTCGTACTATTCCGTGCCAGGCTATATATTTACTGCTAGACATACTATCGCAATCGTTCTTTGATGTCAGAAAAGGTTTAATATTAATATTTGTTGAAAGTGCTTAAATTTAGTTAGCCTTTTGTAATAGTGCAATTAATAGAATGATTGCAACGAGTAGGAATTGAAAATTAAAATTACTCGAGAGTTTGTCTGTCATATTGGAGGGTGTTGATGCGAAGTTATAGATATGAATGGAAGCTTGAAAAGGAAACTTAGATGAATTATTAGATTACATATGTTGCGTTTGATCAGCTTGATGCATCTTGAAGCATAGCTTTTCATTTCAAATATTTAGAAAGTGTTATAGAAGTGTTTTAGTCTTTTTTCTTCTCTTTATAAATATGCTAAATGTGTCGCAAAGAAATAAATTTTGATTTAAAATTAGAATAGTTGAATTTGAATTAAGATATGTATTATGTATAGTTCAACTTAGAGAAGAATGAATCAAAAGATGAAAAAGAAATAATATTTCAAAAGGAAAAAAAATAAAGCGTTCTAGAAAGATGCTTGTCAGCTGTTTTAACGTATAATGATGAATTAGAATGATAAATTGTCGTAGTGTTTTACTTCCCAACTCTTTAACCTTTTTTTTTTTTTTTTTGTTGAATACAAATCAATTTAAAAGGGAAAAAATGCATGAATTTTCTATAGCAAAGTAGCAATTAATTTGAATGAAATCTTTTCGGTGTAAGAATTAAAAAAGTTTAATATTAAATTGATCAATTAGTTTTCGAACAATTAACACATATAGATAGTAAATGATTTTGTTATATGATGCAGCATATAATATGATAATTATACATATCATTCTTGTTTGTTAATTTGTATATGATAATGTTTAATATACGCATACGATATACGTTACGTGTATAATATACGCGTTATACGTGCCAATTCTTTATATACGTGTTTTGAAATTTCTTAGGCAACATATTTTGTATGATGAAAAATTTCCAAATTCCAGAAGATTAATTTGCATGAAAATAATTTTCTATCTGTAAGATATGAACAGTTGATCTACTTATGGAAAAGAAAGTACTATTTAACGAAAGGTCAAATGACCAATCTATTAAAATGAAAATGGAATGATGGAAGCTCGAGAAATTTATTGGTAATGGTAGTGTAACAACGGCCTTTTTGTTTCATATCGATCCATTATCTAACTATATCACCTGTTTCAGTTACTGTTATCTGATTGCTATAATGATCGTTACCGTAATGATAAGACAAATGATGGTAAGGAAAGAGGATGATGGAAAAATTGTCAGTCTTCTTTTTCTGTTAAATAAGAAGATAAGAATGATAGGTTTTGATAAGGATGCTATTGATGTGGATGATTGAGTCTCCACTTACGAAAGAAAGATGAGCACCAACGGTTTTAAAGAATGAAGATGTGCTACCACGAGGTCGATTGGTTGGATATGTCAGGCTTAATTTGGTCTTTCTACAAAGTATCAGATTTTTTCCCCAACATTTTTGATGCCACGATTCAGGATTGTTTTGTGCATTGTGTAGCTGTGTTGTTTTGTGCTGGGCACAAAAAAGGGGAATAGTTGGAGAGGGGAATGTTATATAGATAGCTTGAGAGGGGAATGTTATATAGATAGCTTTTTCACTCCGTATAATCAATCTTCGTTTCCATTTTCTTTTTGAAAGGCGATGAATGATTTAATCCGCTTATTTTTTTAAGTTTCTTTTTTCTTTTTTTACTTCTAAAGATTTATCTAATAGTTGATCTCGTAGGACATAGTTGTATTTATTTCAGAACTTATTGTTTCAAATTTCTTGATGTAACGTTTCAAAAATTAATGAAGCGAATGTTTGCTACTATCGTTATTTCGGCGAAAATTTCGTTATTTCGCTCACTGAAAAGTATGCGAAACTTATCGTTTTTTGAGGCCACCAAGTATTTCAGGCTGGAAGTTTTCGTACCTCATCGGTTGGATTCCTGTCTAAGATCTGAGAGCTCAAAAAGAGCTCTTTGAAAATAGAGAGGAAGAGCATGAAAGAAGGAACGAAGGGCAAAAAAGAAGACAAAAGGAAAAAAAGTAATGGGATATATTAACTATTTAGTGCTATTAATCCATTGATCCATCGATTGTCAGATTTATCAAATTTTTGAGAATCTATGGAGGAAGGGCAACAAGCAGGAGGGTTGGATAGGAAATGGTCTTTTCGTAATGTTTGATTTAAATTTGAAATACAACTACTAGAGTGTATCATCGACTACTGCAGCTACTAGAATTGTTTATCGTTATCAATAGCTATCATTCAATTAAACAAACAGCCATCTATTACGGATTCCATTTCTATTTATATATTAAATCCTGCTAAGATAACATATTTGTATAAAAATATATTTGAGTGTGTGTGAATATATGAGTTGTGTACGATAGTATATTTGTAAAGTTCATTATTTTCACTACATGATTAAGTGTTATCGACTTTCTAGTTGGTAATACAGTACATGTTTGCAGGTAAGTATGTTCTTTTCAAGTACTTTATCCGTAATGATTACGAAGATTAAAAATTATCATAATTGTTATTTTGTACAAAACTAACAATAGAAAGTAATTGAGGAGTATAAAAGTGAATGATAGCCAGCTTGATTCTTTACTGGAGTTATTTCTTAGTTGTTTAGATCTTCTCTGTTGTGTCTTTTTTTCTTGGATTTTAATTTTTATATTTATTATGTTGCAAAATTTATATATATGCATTAATGGAGCTATTCGAAGGGAAAATTTTTAATATACTTTTTATGAAATTCGAAACCATGCATCGAAATGACCCAGAAGCAGGCAATTAATTTCATACCTCTCATGCTACTGGAAAGACTACTCGTTTGTTCGTTACAGAAGACTAATGTCATTTTTATGGCTCATAGTATTAATTTGCTTGTCATCAATTATATTAATCAATTAGTTGTTATTTCAGATGCACGAGTTGTATCAATAATGGAACGTTTGCGTTCCACAAATGAACTTAGTCAACTGGATGCAGCTACCGAATTAGCCGATATGCTGCTTCTAGGCAACGAAGAAAGTCTTCCAAATTTACCGATCAAAGATATCGTTCATGCTCTCATTATCTTACTTCAGAAGGAGCATAATTTCGTATTGGTAAGTTGAAATTTCGATTCATCAGAATATTTTATTGTAGGCCGATAATATCGAAAAAGCCTTGTCTGACGCGGCGATATTCGTTTTCTGAAGCAATATCCAGTTATTCCAGATCGGTAAATGCTTTGTATTTTATGCTGGATGACTAGCATCAAACATGTAATCCGAGTTTTGCTAGATTACTGGAATCAATCTAACAGAGCAAAACGATACAATGAGTTCATAATAATTTCAGCTATTTTATTTTAGATGCTTACGGCTGCAAGATGCATATCAAATATGTTGGAAGCTTTACCGCGGGCATTACCGGTTGTTATCGATACAGTGCCACATCTTCTTGAAAAGGTTACCATTATCGGAATTTATCTTGTCCGAAAAATTTCAATTGTTGTTTCAATTCGAAAAGATTAGGCAATTCTTTCTTGAAATTAAGCTTTTTTTTGAAGTTAACCTTTTTGAAATTAACCTTTTTTCTGGAATTGACCTTTTTTTCCTTGAAATTAACCTTTTTTTTCCTGCCAAGATAAATTTGAAATATAGAATATCGTACGGTATACTATACTGTATAGTATACTGTAGTATTTCAAATCTATCCGGTAAAGGAAAAAGTCGCCACAAGCATATTTTAACGATTATCAAACATTAATATGCTTATTATTATATTAAACTTACTGATTGTTGTCTTACTCTGATACATTTCTGATAAGCTGAAATAAAATGATTGTATAAGGTCAGTAGAAACTGCATGTAAACTTATAGATATCTATCTCAATAAGCGAATAATTTTAATAAATAAACTAATTAAAATTTTTGATAGCCTACTGAGGTAGTATCTGCAGGTTTATTTTGAACTCTCAGGCCAGAATTTCAATAAATCACGAAGAGTTTGATAATATTTTTTCTTGTCCAATCATTATCATTATAAAAGTAGACATAATAACTTTTTCATTATGATGCCGCTGTTTTGATATTGACATCAGAAATATAAATATCAATACAGTGTGTTGTTAATAAAACAATAAGCAAACTAAAATTCTTTTTCTCCCCGATTTTTCTAGTTATTGTGATTTCCTTATTATCTCAACGAAGGATAGGATAATTTCGGAGAATAGAAAATATTAGTCCTGTATAAATTTTTTGCTATAAAATTTCTTTCAGTTGAAACGTATTGAATGCATTGATGTAGCGGAACAGTCATTAATGGCGTTAGAAGTAATGTCAAAAAGAAATGGGAAAAATATAATGTCGGCTGTAAGTTTCTTCTATGGCTAGCTCACACTTGTTATCGATATTTTCTATTATTTAGTGTATGGTAATGAAATAGAAGTTTTGAGATTCTTTTTCTTTTGCATCGCAGTATTTTCTGTTTTACATTGAAAAATGGCAATCTCACCATATGTCAAATTGAAAAATATTTCTATTAACCGACAGTGACGAGTAGAAGAATGACGAAAGGCAGGAAAAGTTATTATTGATAATTAATTAAAGGTAATAAGAAAACTGAAATAAAAACGATTCAATTAGATATAGTGAATAGCTTAACCCATCAAAATAATGATATATAAAATTTACATTTGAATAATTTTTGATCTTAAATTTTTTTAAATTTAGGGTGGCATCGCAGCGACGATATCACACGTTGATTTTTTCTCCGTTCCATCACAGCGTTTAGCATTTCAAATAGCTGCTAATTGTGCGACATATGTATCAGCTAATGATTTTTCTCAAGTCCGTGATTCATTGGCTGATCTTACTCAGCGACTTTTAATTGAGGTGAGGATGATAAGCTTTTTTCCAGAAATTTGTGGCAGAAAATAGAAATGCGTAGTGAGAAATTTCGTTTTAATTTAAATTTGTAGAATAACAGAATTTTCATTCGGAAAAAAGTTGGAAAAAGTATTTTATATGTAGTTTTAATTAAAATTCTTTTTAACTTAAGATATATATATAAAATATCTTCTTGAATTGATCTCGTAAGTTGTCATCATATTCCAGGATAAACGATGTCTAGAATCAGTTTGTATATTATTTTGCCGTCTTGTGGACAATATGCGTAATCATGCTGATAAATTGCGAGAAATAGCGGGTCAAAATCATGCACTGTTAAAAAATGTACAACAATTACTCTTAGTACAACCTTGTGCCGTAGGGCCAAATACATTTCAGTTATTGATACGGATGTTGCGTTCAATGGCCTCCAGGTGTAGCGATCTGGCAGTTGCATTGGTTTATATGGGTCAGTCTATGTTCTTTTTTTTTTTTTTTGCTTTGAAGAGATGAATCGAGACTGCATATAAGCAGATACATTTGTATCAATGATGCAAATTGATGGATATACTAATTCTGCAGTCGATTGATCAGATAACTTAATTAATTATTGAGGATCAGGATGAATACTAGGTTTTTTTCGTCTTGTTTGTTAATTTATTTTTGTAAAGCATTTTTTGCAGATTTTGCTAGAACTATCAAATTTCTGATTATTGGATCAAAAGAAGGTGATCATACGGCGTTTGAAATTGTCGATCGTCCACCGCAGCACTTACAAGAATTAGTTTATCTAGCTGGGTAATTTTTATCTTTTTTTGCTTTATTTTTTTTATTTTTTGTCTGAAAAATTTCATCTCTTTAATACAAAAATTTTATCTGTATGATAAAAATTAATATCCTGTGATCAGGAATATCATCTATCACATAATAAAACAGTTGGTTCAGTTGAAACATAATCATTTTACATATTGAATTGTATATTTTAGAATACGAGAAAATTTGTATTATTTGTATTTAACGATATATAAGTTACTTTAGAGAGCTGTCAGCATAGAAAAAGTGGCTTTATTTGATAATTTTATCACAAAGAACGCAGTATGTCAACTATATTAATTTTTTTTTTTTTTTTTTTTTTCTAGAGAACTGATGCCACGTCTACCGGTTGATGGGATATTTGAAATAGATAATGTAATGCTACGTTCACATGGTACTTATTATGATTTCCAACCAACATTATGGTATTGGAAGGATGATTCCAATCAGTGGTTACCATTTACTCATTTCGATTCGCGACTTATAGAGGTATCCTTAATGCTGTTACTTTGACATATGTTTTTTAGAAAAGAAAATATAACAGTTTTTTAGAAAGAAAGTATAAGAAAAAAAAATTTTGCATGAGAATTTTTACATATTTAGTTACCAGGTTGTATCACTTCTCTTATTTTTATTATCATGAATGTATTGCATATAGTTTTCCCAAAATTTGTTTCTCATTAAGAAAATGATGGACTATTATTATGTAGATTTATATATGGGTTTAAATGGGACCAAAAACAGAGTTTAGACAAAGTGCTAGAAATGATTTTTTAATTATGTTCTTCTTATGCTTCATGGTCGTTATTGTTGATAATTAAGACTTGAATAAGTTTTTTCATACATGTATTTTATAGATGGCATATACTACAAGTGAGACGGAAGTAAATCTTCAAATTAATGGAAATGTTTATAAAATCGATTTGCAACGAATGGTGCAACGAAATCATACTTCGGGTAAGGAAAGAGCTATACAACGGCGAGCATCCGTTTTCAGTAAGTTTTATTGGGGTTTTCTTTAACAGTTTTGATATTTATTTAACAGATTCAGTTCGTGAATTATAGATCCCATTGCTTTGTGCAGAATATTAGATCTGGAATTTGTCATTCTCTAATGAAACTGTAGTTTTAAGTGAGATGCGGTAACTTGATAGATCACATGGTAGAAACAGTGACTACTCGCACTTTTTCTTTGCAATTTTGACATGCTGAGTCTTCATAGATCGGTCGATTTTAGCATTTAAGATATTAACTATCAAACATATTGATTATACTAGCAGTTTAGTTGGTCTTATCGAATTATGCACTCAGAAATGTTCGAAACATCTCTAGTACTAAAATATATTTTAATACTCCAGCAGTTATTTTACAGAAAGTAAAACAGTATCTCTAGAAGAAGATCGTCGTTTGGAATTGATGAAAACAGAACCAGTACTTTTAGAACAAGTTGTACAGTTACTTCTTCCAATATTAGTAGAAATCGATGGTAGTTCAGTGAGTTGTTTTCTTTCCGTTATATCATTTTATTATTATTATAATTTTTTTTCCACATTTGCGGAAAATCTCGGTCGGTTTAAAGTAGTTTTTGCATTCTGGATTCTTTCCAGAGTGGTCCAGCACTTCGTTATGAAAGCTTGCGTGTAACTTTAAGAATGATTTATCCATCCGATGTAAGAGTATTGAAAGATATTTTGGCGAATCTTCCTCTTTCTGGGCATATCGCCAGTGCTTTGGCTAGTTCACGAAGTAAAGATCTTTGTGTTGTGGCATCGGCGTTGCAGTTAGCTCATCTGCTTCTGGATAAATTTCCGGACATGTATGAGCCATTATTCAAACGTGAAGGTTGGTTTAACGTCTCTTTTTACTTATCTTAATATTTATTTGATTACAAAAGTGGGAAAGGATAAACAGATTGTGTACGGCATCTTTTTTTGGTTTGAAATCGATTTTGTATTCATCATTGTTTAACAGTGACTTTCTTACTGTTCTGAACTTGACCTTTTTTACTGGAAAGATGAATTACAGGAAAGAAAAATGCAATTACTCTTTTTTATTTTTTATCAGATAATAAAAACACGTCGTGATTATTATATTCCGCATTTTTTTAACTAGTTGAAATTTGAAGGTGTTGCACATGAAATTGAGAAACTATCCAAAATGAAGTTTGAATCACCAGTGTCAGTTCCATCGACACAACCAGCGATATTGCCTTGTGAACAAGATAATGTAACTGCTACTGTCGGGACCCGGACGCGAAGTGGCCTGAAAACGCGAGCATCGGAAATGACGGAAGGTGCACTGTCAACTAGTAAAAGATTTTTTACATGATTTTTGCACCGTAATATGGATAAAATGCAAAATAACAATCATGTTTATTTTCATTTAATGTGATTGTTATTATGCATATTCTATACTAATTAAAATTTGGATAGAAACACTAAAAAAAATTGCGATGTTTCACCGAAAATTATTCGCAAATATCTCATCAACACCGATCACCAAACTACACGCTGAGCAAAGCATCAGGGTTGTCTTATTCAATATGCACGAAAATTTACAAAAAATTGATGGTAATATAATTTATCAATCTGTATGAGAAATTCAAAATCTGGATGGTTTCAGCTAAACAAAGTACAAATACAAGAACTCGTAGTATAATGCAGTTGGCAGTATCCACTGCGGAAGCAGGTCCAAGCTCAAGTAATGCTACTCGTGTTATCGTTTCACCGAATGGTGGTCGTCATCGTCGTAAAACTTCACCGGAGAGGTTGGAATCCTCTCTCTCTCTCTCTCTTTCATTTTGCACTTGTTACAAATTTGACGATGCGGAATATTTCATTTGTGCAGATATGTCTGCCGACAGAATTAATTATGAAGGAATTTTAAATCAATTATAAAGTGATGCAGTCCGAATTGGTTCTACGTTTGAACAGTTTTGTTTTTAACAGTGTTCTGAATGTTTGGAATGTTATTCACCCATATCACTTATCATCCATTACAACAAATATATTTCACTGTTCACATTTCACATTTTATTCAATCTCACATGTTTTAATGGATTGTAATAACTTATTATAGATCATTGTCCATCCTAGTCTTTGGAACAATCTTAGCATCATAATCATTATCACCTAGTCGAAACTTGCATAATTTTGGAAATATCTAATCCAATCACTCATGTCTTTTGAATTTAACTTTTTCAAATAGTTGGACTTCTTTTTCATTATCATGAGGAAAATTAGAAAATTCTATACTTTGAAACATATCAAAATTAACACTGGGATTTTTGAATTGGTTCGGATATGCAGCAGAATACTTTCATCGATTTATCATCTTTCGAATGAGATTCGCAATGCCAAACATTCCAATCTAACTTGCTACTGTTATCCCGTTCTTTTTAATCGATTCTTAAAGTAAACGATTGTTGATGCAATTTTTTATTACTTTAGAGTAACATTTAGATATCATCGATGGGTATTTTTTAGTAAGATTTATATGCATGGATGTGATAATATTGCCATTTGCAGTCCTATATCCCGCAAGGAATCACGTCGTAAAACAACACCTTCGAATTTTCTTCATACACTACGCTTACCATCATTTCGCATGCCGGGCACATCATCAGCTGGACATTCGCTACATGATAACACATCACCAAATAACACGCTCTCATCATTTTTTACTACTATTGGCCAGTCTCAAACAACATCAATACATCATTATCCGTCAGGTACTTTGTTATTATTATTATTATCCGCTTTAATCGAAACCATTACTCTGATGCTTTGGCTCAGTGTGCGTTATGTTTGATCATTTGGTAATTTGTTCATTGTTTTTGAGCAGTTCCAGAATATTCTCGTAGTCTTGTGCGTTTAAAGGATGAATTTTGTGGAATATCAGGATTTTTATTTATTGTATTTGGTTTAATCAGCATTTTAGGATCTGGTAGTTCGTCAAGTGCACCGTGTTCAGCCCACACATCGCGTGGGCGTATTTCAACATTCGCGCCATCAGCTGCCGTGGGAAGTTCATGTTCGGCTGTTTTGATGCAATCATCATCTACTGGCCATAGTTCATTTACAATGCCATTATCATCTACCAGCGGATCTGCCCTAAATCATCAGCAACGTGAAATAATCCGCCAGTGGATACATAAAGAAGGTTTGTCATTTTCACAAATGGTGTGTGTATATTTCGGTTATTGGATCATACTAAACATAATTCGTAGCAGCATGTTAAATTCAACTTATTTTTTTGAAAACTTTACTTATGGATGTCAGCATCTAGAATATTGAAAAAGGATTATTTTCTCATCTTCTTGTTTTACCAATTTTGATCTACTTTTTCAATTGTTCAAACCAGTAATGTTCTTCTTTTCTGATATTTTTTGTTGTAATAGTTTAAGTGACATAGGGTGACTAAAAGTTGAAAATCCAGATATTGTTTCTATTTTAGCCGAATATTTGATGCAAATGTATTTTTCAACACCATCGAGTGGCATTGAAGGTTCAATTCCGTCACTTTTAAGTCGTTTGACAGCTATTGCTACATCTCTTTCAAGTGAGAAAGATGTTGGAAGTGCTGCACTTATTGGATTTAAGGTGATTTTGTTTCTTGTAATAATGAGGAGTCACCGTTTTGATTTATCGGAAGACATGGAAAGAATGAAACTTAAAGAAAATTTAAGGGAAAACTGAAAAATAATTCGATCTAAGAAATTTGCTAATGCTTAATTTACTAATTTTGTTTTTTGCAG
Organism: Onchocerca lupi; assembly: GCA_028564675.1. Taxonomy (NCBI): domain Eukaryota; kingdom Metazoa; phylum Nematoda; class Chromadorea; order Rhabditida; family Onchocercidae; genus Onchocerca; species Onchocerca lupi. The sequence goes on from JAOVVO010000496.1 coordinate 13,084, forward strand.
ACTATTTTACTGGAAAACGATATAAGCGCCTTTGAACTGAATCATAGTGGTGTACTTACTTCTCTCTGTAAATATATTACGAATTCCTCACCAACATATCAACCACCGCGTAAACTTCGTCTCAAACGTTTTGCCGCGATTTTTATGACTCTTACGGTACATTTAGTTGCATATTAATGCTATAAATTATCTTCGTCCAATAGAAAATGACATATGTCTTGTAAGATATTAAAACTGTTTCAATCTTTACGAACACTCTAGTATTTCTTCTATGATATGAGGTTTTTTTTTTTTTTTTATTGTTACTATTATTGAGTAAAGTATTGAATAATGGAAATACCATGGAAAAAATATGATGTTTATATAAACAATGACTATATTACCTTTATTGTTGATTAGGTTTTTTGCAACAAAAAAATTATTTTATTAGGAGAAATTATTTATAGGTATCATATCTGTGAATTATCGTTATGTTAGATCGTAATCTTCCGGTAGAATTATATCTGCTAATGCTTAAAGAAAATTTAAGTAGATATTGTTACTTTTCATTGGTAGAAAATATATTTTCATGACTTTTTTTAGCCAGGTAATCTGAGACCTGCGGATGAATCAGAATGTTGGGCAGCGTTCGAAACTCTTGTAACAAAGCTGCTCGCATCAGTAGCACAGCATGAACAGTTCCAGGTCCTTTCTTTATACTTAGAATTATGATTATTGAAATGATTCATCTTAACTAAAATGTTCGTTAGATGATTGAATTTTCTAACTAAGGTGAATTTGTTAGTATGTAAATCAAAAAGATAGAAGAAATGGCGAGTATTTCTAGAAAATTGGTGTTCCATTATCACATTTGAAAAGTTACTCCTCCGCTATGATTAACTTCTTAAACTGAATATTTGGAATTTTAGCTTAATGTAATCGAGTTGTTTAATTGATTGTGTGCCATTATTTATCTAGTTAAGTTGCCGAAATATTTTTTTACCAGGTGAAAGTTACTGATATGGGTGGAATCGTAACAGGTAATTCGGGAGGAGCTTTACGCGGTTCCCAAGCGTTACGTTTCTTCCAGACTCATCAGATTCGTGTATGTTTATGTTCTGAATTGACATTTGCTATGTTTTTTCTCAATTTTTAAATTTGCAAAAAAAATTTGAGTATTTGAGGAAAAAGTTTTTTTTTTTTTTGTTTCAGTGTAATTTGAAGCGACATCCAACTTGCAAGGATTTGAAAGAATGGAGGCATGGACATGGTTCCATAAAGGTATTTTTATTAAAGAGAATGATCATTAATAATAGAGTTAGGATAGGTTATTAATTAGATAATATTGACGTTTGAAATAAATAATTATGAACAGTTGATGCTAGTACGATACTGGAAACGTATTTCATTGACTGATCTGATAATTATATTCATAAGGATGAAAATAGCATTTTCTTGTGTAGGTAGATCCGTTTACTTCAATTGCGGCTATTGAAAGATATTTGTTGGATCGTGGGATTGGTTACGTACGTGCGGAAGATTCATCCGGTGATGAGGATGGCAGTGATGATGATGAAATGCCTTCTGTAAGTTAATCATTAGAAGTCGAATGATTTTGAGTCATTTTAAAGATTAAATTTCATTTAAAGTTGAATTGTAGGAAGGATCGGTATCAGGTGGAAGTTCTCAGCCCAGTCGCATAGAAATCTTAATAAATGATGAAAAAATTCCAGGACATATGTCCATTTTGCAGGTCTTTTCATACATTTTTTTCTTTCTTTGTTTTTTCTTTTGATGCAAATTTTAGCAAGTTTTTTCAACTGAATCAATTTTTTTTTTTTTTCGTTTTTTAGAATGGCTTGTTCATCTGCTAAGGTATGTGGACTGCATGCTTAGGTAGCATTGTCAATATGTGAACGTTCCTTTAAAAAAAAAAAAAGGAAACTGGTGGAGACTGGTGGAGACTAAAAAAAGAAAACTGGTCGAGACTTCTGGTGGAGACTAGACCATCTTTTTATTTTGCAGGCATTAAGACAATTTGGACAAGTAAACCTGGGTGATAATGTGGATCACTTTGCGGTTACAACTGGTATATGGGTGAATACCCATACCCTCTACTATCGGGCTGCTGCGTCGTCATCATCTGAAGCTCCCGAAGAACTAGCAACGGCAGCATCCACAACCAAGTCACCTTCTGCGAAATCCGAAAAACGAGAAAAACGGCCAAAGATCGACGAAAAATTATGGATGGGTTAGAGCTTGTATTTTTCATTGAATTTGATTTCAAACTAAATTTTGAATAACAATACGGTCTTTCAACGACTCATTTTTTAGTAGTAATACTTGTGTACATATGATTTTCCGTAAAAAATTTATGATTAAATTTTGATGGCGCAGATTGATTGTTATAGCCTGTTAATTGATATTGCTTTTTTTTTTCTCTTGGCTTAGCTCAAATTTTCTGTCTACATCTTATTCTGTTGTCTTTTCAATTCTAATTTTTGACCTAGTTTAAGGTCAAATTTGATTCAGGAATTTCAAACATCAGAGATTCATTTTTACTTTTCCTTGATTATAGTTTTAAAAGTTTAAACTGTGAATTTGTCGATTGCTGCGATTATTATAAGTTATTTAGAAGGGGAAATTCCCACTGGCGAATGTCCATTGGATCCATATTTGACGAATACGTTGCCGGTCGATATAGATGATCCTTGTGTGCCTTCTCTTGTTCTTCTTCGATGCCTTTACGCTCTTAATCGTTTTTGGTGGAAACTGTTTGAGGACGAGGATTTACCACCTACCAGTCATGCACCACTTCTGCCGAACACGTATCTGTTTTGTCATATATAGATAGGAAACGGTATTCATATAATTGTAAGGAAATAATAAATCGATCTATGGCAGAAGAAAAGTTGGAGACAATTCGCATAATATTGATATTTTATTATCTCCAGTACAAGTTTCTTTATTTATATTGGAGATAACGAAATATTTTGCTTTGATTTAAAGATGACAATTGAGTGCTCACAACTTAAAATGATATTTTATTTAGAGCTTTTCATTCGTCAAAGCTTAATGCGAAAATGGGACGTCAACTATCTGATTTCTTATCCGTTGCGACTCAGCAAATACCCCAATGGACTGGTGATCTAATCAAAGCAGTGTGAGTTATCAACCTTGTTATTTTTTTTCCCTTGTTTAATAATGAGATTGGATTTTACCAGTCGTTTAAATCAAACAAAGTTTCTCAGAATAACATGACCATTTCATCAATATTATAGAGAACTAGATAGATAGTATGTAAAATCACTGGCTAAACTATGAACAGAATTATTTAATAAATTGATATCGTGAGGTTTTTTTCCGGAGCAGCGAAAAATTCTCCTTTAGATCTCATGTTTGGGTGGTGTGCGATCAATTACTTCTTCATCTGCAGTGGATGATTATAGAAGTATTTGTTCTAACTCTCCAATTTTTATGAAAAAGATTCATCATTTTGTTGTATTTTGCGAAATTTATTGTTACAGGCCTTTTATTTTCACATTCTCATCCCGACGCAACTATCTGTATTGTACAGCTTTTGGACGTGACAGAGCTTTGATGCATCTCGTCAATCAAACGGACGGTGGTCAGGGTGATGGTGAAAGTGGACGTCTAACTCCACGTCTTGAAAGACGTAAGGTATCGGTGCGTCGAGATGATTTGCTTCGTCAGGCGGAACAAACTCTTCATCATCTTGGAGGCAGTCGGTTAGTGATGCATGAATGACTTCATTGTATATTTTGTATTTTAACATTTGTCTAGCGAATAAAATATTTCCTACTTCAGAGCAATGCTTGAGGTTGGATTTGAGGGAGAAGCAGGTACTGGTTTCGGTCCAACATTGGAATTTTATTCTACTGTGTCACGCGAGATACAGAAATCATCACTACGTCTTTGGCATGGTCGTACCTTGGCTGCCGCTGTTGATGGAAAAGGTAATTTATTTTGCGGACATTATAAAGTGCACTTTTTGAATTATAGGTATTATGTGATTGATTGAATAGAAAATTATTACTAAATTATTACTCAATCATTTAGTTTTTAGTTATGCTTTAAATTTCCGGTTATTTAGGTACTATGTATATATTTCAGATGGCCCAACGACGAATTATACTACAGCACCTGCTGGTCTTTATCCCGCGGTTTTTTCCTCACAAAGTGCTAAACAACGTGATGCTCGTTTAAAGAAATTCGAATTTATTGGACGTTTATTAGCTCAAGCCTTAATTGATTCACGTATGGTGCGTATTTTGTTGTGAAATGTTTATTTAATTAATAAGAAGTAGTTATGGAATGATCAGTAGATGGGATAGTTTAATCTTTTAAATGGTGAACAATTTTTGGAATAACACCGTTGCACAGTCGAAATGTTACATCACTATAAAATAAATTTTGATGCACGAATGATTTTGTTCTGCATGTGGAACTTATTTTTAGCTGGATATACCGCTTAATCCAGTATTTTTCAAATGGCTTTGCGGCGAAGATAAGATGTTTAGCTTAAGTGATATGGAAGTTTTCGATAAAAGTTTATACCAATCATTACGCGCCCTGATTCTTACGGATCCAAATGAGTTCGATTCACTCGAGCAGGTAAAATTTTAAACGATTTATCCTATCCTGCTTAGTAAGATATCATTGATAAAGATTATAGCTGTTTTAGTTACTTTAATCTTTTCAGGTTTTTCTATTGTATGATGATATCATTTATTTGATTTACTGATCAATTGAATAGTAGAAATAAAGATTTGCTAAATTGCGGCTAATGCTCCTTTTTATTAATTTACTCTGTATATTGTAATTTGGAATGAATGCTCAAATTGAAATTTAAGAAAGTGAAAATAATTAAATCTGAAGCCTTCATGTTTACATTTTATTTTGGTAATTTTGATGTATTTGCTTGCAGTATTTTACTCTACCGGGTGATGAAAATTTCGAGCTTATTAAAGGAGGAAAGAATCGCCTGGTGACTAGTTCAAATGTAGTTCAGTTTGTCAAGGTTCTTTTTTGTGATTTCATTCCCATTTTAAAAATTTTCTTTGCTATGGCAGATCTGTGAGAATGATAGCAAATCCGTTTCTTCTTTTTACAAAATTTATCAAACTTGTTGTTTTTGATAAAGCTGCTCCATTACGGCGAAGAATGTCTACTCCGTAGGTTATCAAAGAAAGTTAAGATATTATGCGCCATTTAAAATTTTATTCTGGCGAAACAGAATAAAACAATTATTTATTTGTTTTTAAATCAAAGCAAGCAATAGTGAAATAATGTATTTTTGCAGTTTTATTTTTTGATATGTTAAAGTGATGGGTCATTTTTATTATATTTATATTCACGTTTACTTTATTTCCATCAGAAAATGAAAAATACATATGATTTTTAGTTGGTAGCTCACTGGTTGTTGGTCGAAGGCGTACGGCGTGAAATGGAAGCTGTTCGTAGAGGCTTTGAAACAATCATCAAGATAGAAGATTTAAAATCTTTCACTCCAGACGAGGTTGTCTTACAATTTAATATTGCGATTTCTTCCATTACTTTTATAACTCATTGTGATATTTAATAATTACCCAACCTGATATTTTACAGTTACTCAGTTTTGATATCATATTGAATAAATGAGATTATTCGTTTTTGCCAACCAAATCTTGGTCATTAGAAAACCAAGTTTTTGAGAGAGCGATGCAGATTCGTTTAAAATAGCAGAAAATTAAACAATAAACAACGAAGATTAAATGAGAAAAAAAGAAAGTTTTCGTAAGCGTAATGAATGAATTAATCCATTTAATTTTTTTTTATTTTTGATTATAAATACCAATTTATTACAGATGGAAGAACTGTTTTGTGGTTGTTCGGAAGAAACTTGGAAACGTACTTGGAATGAATCAACATTACAATCAGCTATAAAACCAGATCATGGATATACACATGATAGCGACCAGATACGGTGGCTTATACAGATGCTCGCCTCTTATGATAATCAACAGGTTTTGTTGCTTTGTTTCTAGCTAAAATATTATCTTTATAAGTGATGAGTAATATTTTTTTATGCAATGGATAACGAATCTGTAGAAAATCGTTTCCTAAAGAATAGCCAATTTAGAGCATTATTTGTCACAAAGAATGAAACTTAAAATTGACATCCTGCGAAATGTTAGTGCTACAATATAAAGTGTTTTGAAATATCAAACAGATTCAGTTTTTCTAATCTTTTTTTTTTTTTTTTTTTTGAAAAAGAAATTTATGCAAATCAATCAATTTCTGCAATGCAAAAATTTAAATATAATACGAGACTTTCAGTATCGCAGTCATTCTCTTTATTCCCATTACCACTGTTGTTTAAGGCTTTATGAGGAAAGAAAAATCCGGCTCATATTTAACCCAATAATTGAAATAGCGATCATATAGACAGTTTTGGCCAGTCGGATTGATAAATTGTATTATGGCAATTTTTGTATCAATAGTATATCCGGAAATAATCTCGAAGAATCGAATAGAATGATTTTCGGTTTTTTAAATGGTTTTTGACAATTCCTTTCTTCCATTCTTGGAATTTTTTTTTTCGCATTTATTTATTTGTATTTATATTTATTCATTTATTATTTTGCAGCAAAGGAAATTTCTGCAGTTTGTAACGGGTTCACCAAAACTTCCAGTTGGCGGTTTTCGTTCATTGAATCCGCCATTAACAGTTGTGAGGAAATCGGGTTCATATGCGAATGGTGATGATGAACTTCCATCAGCGATGACTTGTTACAATTATTTAAAAATTCCCGCATACAGTAGCTATGAAGTATTCCAGAAACGATTTGATGTAGCACTGCGTTTCATCTACAGTTTCCATCTGACGTAGTAAAAATTTCCCTATCAACTTTGGTCGTTACATTGCCATTATTTTTTCATGGTATAATTCATCGTTCTTACCACCTTTTTAATCAGTGCTCTTTAATTATTAACTTTCTGAAATCGATAATGTTTTCTTTCAGTCCATTGTTCCTCTGGGATAACTGGTTATCATTATGTTGAGTTTTTTTCTTCCTGATTTTTCTCATTATCTGTATATTTCTGAAAATTTTTATGAAAGGAACTTCATTTCATATATATCGCGGTGGATTAATTCGACTGAACTTGAATAATAGTGGCAGTCTTTGTAACAGTAGCGTATAAAAGTTATTTACAAATGGTGGTTCAAACAATCTTAATATTTTAGTATTTACTGTTGTATTATTTGCGTATTATCATGTTCTGTTTATGTCATTTCAATAATTTTACGTGTATTGTTCTTTTCTTCTTGCTATTGATGAATTTCTGAGCTTTCTGCTAGTGGTGCTTCCAACTGTGAATTTTGGTTGATTAATCAAACGATTTTAATAGAATAATTGGGCTAATCTCACTATCTTTCGTCATCATTTATTTTCATTCCTTATTTGTTTCCGAGATATTGAGATTCTCTTAATATTTTTGGCGATTTTGAAATTTCGGAATTCGTAAAAGTAATACAAGAGAGTTTGAATTGTTATCGAGTCTTTGCTGTTAAATCTAAGTTTTAATATGCCATCTCATTACGGGTTAGTTTTTAGGTTGAGAGATTTTAGGGTTATTTTTCCATTCCTAACATAGATAAGCATAACATCTTACAAATGATAAGCGTCAGCTATAAATTTTAGGATTGATTACAGGATATTTTTTCTTGAATATTTACTGCATGATCAGATTTACGATTTTTTAATTTTGAATTCCTCAAAATATTTTGTTAACTCTAAATATTTTTGGAAAATTCTCTCTCCCTAGAAATATTGACATTTTTGGATTGTTCAAAAATAGCACAGTAAGATTCAGATAATTTTAATAATTTCAATAATATACCTGAATTTGATGATAAGAGTTATACGATATAAAAGAAGTGACGCCTTCATTTCTTTATTATGCATTTTTTTTTTTACGTCTTATTGCCAATTTTCTTTTTTTTCTCAATAACATGAGTTGTTTACGAATATGAGAGATGAAGATGGAAAATTATTGAGATTCATTTCTCTCTGGATACTGTTGAAAATGAAAGAGTGATAACTTCTGATATTAATCAGTTATGTGCAAAATTTATATTGTATATCATTATTATTGTTGTATGAACAATATCTGATAGCAGCAATCATTAATATACTGTTTTTATATGCCACATTTTTTTCTCAGCTTTTATTCCTTAAATTGATTTTGTCCAAGAAATATTTCTTTCTTTGTGATTGTTTGCTGAATGGAATTTAACACTTTTTTTTCTCCTCTTCTCCAATAATACGTGTATATTACTGACATGAGTGACGTAAGTTACGTAAGCTATATTATTTTTTTTTTTTATATTGTGTTTCGTGAGATATTTTAGCGGTATAGCGATTGCTATTATATTAGCTGATAAATAATCTGATGAGGGTATTTAAGTTGGGTATTTAAAGAAAGTTAATAAAAAATTTGTATGTTAGCATTAATTATAATAGTGATAGTCATTCGTTAAGTCAGTGATTGAAAGCTACAACATATTTGGCTGAAGCAAAATATGTTTTATGTGTTAGTATGTGAGTCCGCAAAGTAAGCTATTTGATTATTATTTCCTAGACTTTTTTTTTCTTTTTTTTTCACGAACATTTACATTTTTATTTATATAGATTGGCCAGATCGGCTATGCGAAGTATTATATTATTAATAATACTACACAAGGCGTGGTCGAGTCCATTTCTTTATAAGTAGAAATGTAAATGTTTGTTCGAGATTTTAAATCTTCGAAAGTCCTTAAACATGCACCTTTGCACCTTATCTATATAAAAACACGCTCCTATTTGAATTCAATGTTGTTTCAAAATTTCAAATCAGTCCGTGAAGAAATTGAAGCTTTGTGTGGAAATTAACAAACAACCATTTGCATTTTTATTTATGTGGATTTGAAATATGGCAATTCTATAGCAAGCATAAAAAGGGATTACCTCATATATTTATTCCATTCGTTGAAGCAAAAATTAGAAGGATGAATATAAATTGATAAAATCACGGTAGTTAAGGAAATCAAAAGTAATTGCCTGTTCAAGAAATCGAATTAATCCAATTATCGAATTATGTAAAGGGAATGGATATTGGTTTAGAAACAAAAGTATATAGTGGAGGCTTTGAAATATGGCTGTTAATAAGGAAAATTTAAAGCTTTTATCAGACTTCCGTCCAGTTTGTTATATAAAATTGCAGGCTAGAAGCTGATAAGTGCTAAAAATTCTTATTATCAAGATAACAAAATAAAGCGATATCTTAAAGATGATTATAGGAATTCTGGTAATATATAAAAATAATTTAACATAGTATGTAATTAGATCTTAAAAGATTCTTTTTAACAATTCCAAAAATTAGATAATAAATTTTGTTTTAATAGAAATATTAATAAGAAAATATGTTTTCTGAAAAATTAGTTGGCAAATTGCTTTATATTATGACATAGCGACTATTTATTAGTAAAATTTACGATAATTTGATTCTTTGGGAGGAGCAGAATTTCAGAAGTCGTTCATATTAAATTTGATGTGAAGATTTAAGGATAGATGAGTTAAGTGCTAAATATGTCGAAAGTTTAAAGACAAAAGAAAAAAACCAGAGGAAGATAATATCTTTCATTTGAAGAAAATCAGGAAATATAACATATAATTTAAATTTTGATATTAACAAATAATGTTCCTATTGAACATTATTATCATTATCATCGTCGTTATCACTGCTATTATCACTATCATCATCATCATTAAATATCACCATTCATTGGCTCTTTTCAGTTAGAAATCTACATATACGTATATTTATATATGTTTGCATCTTTTCTTGACTAATGAAATTATTGATTGTAGAGTAAAATTTTCGCTCTAAATGCATTATTTTATTTATGGCTTGGACCTTTAATGACCCATCCATTTTTTTTCCATCAGTGACCTAAAAAGCTTGACTTAAGTTTGGCTAATTATGCAAGATGACATATTCCGTTAGGATTCCGATAAATAAAAGAATAGAGAAGAAAAAAATGAAGAAAAACAGTATAAAAAGAAATCAAAGTCAAAACATTCGATATTAATTTCAATAATATCGGGCAAAGATTTTGCCATAATTAATCTTACTGTAATTAAACAAAATGCAGGAGGCAAAAAAAAGAAGTTTGAAATGTAGGAGATGAGATATTTATTACTTCTATCGATTGGTGGGAATTTGATAACAGTTAAAGTTAGAAGAGGAAAATTAGCCTTGAAAAAAAGAAAGATTTATCATACTGTTCATTTGTCAGATTTAACCATCTTTGAAGAGTTTTTCTCTTTTTTTTCCTCTTTTTCTTCTTTTTTTCTGGAGAAGAAATATATTTAAACACTAATTTCAATTAAGTTAGCTGTTTATTTAATTTAAGTTTTAGTTTAATAGTTTAAGAATGAAATAAGTTCTTGACCGAAAAATGACAAAAAACTGGTAATTGAAAAAATTGTGATGAATTTTTTGTCTAAAAATGGAATAAATTTTTTTAGTTGAAGAACAAAGTGGAATAATGTTTGAAAAATTAATGATTAACTTGTAGAAAATGATGTAGATATGATGATTATATTTAACTTGTAACCGTGATCCATTTTTCCCGATAGCACCTGGATGATGATTAGCTAATCGATTTTAGATAAGTATTGGTAAGAGGTTTTTTTTTTCTTCAAGTAAAGGAAACTTTCTTCATTAACGAATATTTAGTACTCTTTCGATTAAATTCAAATGGTAGCCTGTTTTTCAGGATACATAGTTATTGTATGAATTCAGTCAAATATATTTTAATATACGACAAATTTGACAATATCACTCATTATTACTATCCGAAAAGTTTATCAATTATTACAAATTTAGGATTTACTGAAAAATGCTGGAAAAGAATAGAAAATTCTCAGAAAAAGTTTTGCAATAAATGCAAAAGTTCTTCAATATGTGCTGAAGATGAATTTGTTTTAGAATTTTATTCATTCATCCATTTTTTCTTCTTTACATTTCGTGTTCAATCGAAATTGAAATTACTATAAATGAAAGAATTTTGGGAATAAATATCACTTCAAGTAATAAGTATCAATTGGATGTTTCTGAAATTTGGGTCATTGTTTGTTTCGTGCTTTGCTCCGAAAAAATTTTCTGTTAGTATATACAATTTTTTAGAAATAAATTTTTTATGGTAGAATTAACCTTACCATCTCATATATCAAATGCTGAATTTACATTTTATTTAGAATTAATTAAGTAATTGTTGATTGATTGCATTTCAGTTTACTCATAAACTCATCGATCTTTAATTTCATTGTTTTTCGTTTTTACCTGTTTCGCCAAATTATGTTTTTTTTTTTTTTTCAAGAATAAAACTATTTTCGACGCAAATACAAACTAAATTTCATAACAGAAAGGACGAACTAAAACAGATTCTTTTTAAATTATGGATTTTAATTCATTTTCCAAAAAAAATCATTTCAAATTTCAATTGTTTTTGTATATGCATCTATGATAAAATTTCCATCATTTCAATTTAAATGAAAATATGCAGTTTTCGAAAAAATATGTTTCATTTTCAACTTAATTATATTTCTTCATGAAAAATTTGATTTTTAATTCAGTCATATTTTCAAATTCAATACTTTATATTATTGAAATTTCAATGTTTCATATGTGCAAATTGAATTTAATTATAAAAAAGTCAATTGTCGAATTGATTCGGAAGGAAATATTTATGTATTCTATTCATCGATCATATATTCCTGTCTTTTTTCTCAATTTTCTTATTACTAACTTTTTTCTCAATGAAAGTATTCCTTAAATGACATTATTTGCACTGAACAAATAAAATATAAATTACTTCTTCATAAAACCTCCTCATTTTTCAAGTTTTTCAGAAAGAAATTCAACCAACAAAAATATTTATTTTATTACTCTTTCACATATTTTGTACATTTTCTTATTTATTTTTTTTTCCATATATCATTAATTGTTGAGAAATTTTTCGCATTGTAAGCATTAGAAGCGTTTACGATGAGAAAAAATTTTTCTAAAAACTAAATTGAAATCAAGTGAATATTGATAAAATATTTAGCAAAATAATTTTTATCACAGGTAATTTGGGCATGGAATAGGGTAGATTAGGTAGTTTATATAATGATAATAATAAAATAAAAACACCCAAAGTAAACAGTAAACAAATATAATCATGCATTTTGAAGAATATCACCAAAATGTATGATCATATTTGTTTACTATTTGCCATTCATTAAATACTTTTACTGAAAAAAAATTTCGTAGTAATAAGCGATGATTTTAGTTTAATTTTGCACAAATGAAAATATTACTTCATTTAATAAGTTTGAATTCCTTATTAAAAATTAAAGTATAAATTTGTTTAAAATGATCAAAGATTAAGGTGAAAAGAGATGAAAGGAAGAAAATAATTATCATGCAGATGTAGATATATATCTATACGTCATCTTGTCTGGAAGTTTAATTTAATTAGCATTTATCAAATTTTGAATTTTTATTTACCAGGCTAATTTTTATTGTTCATTTTTTTCGATTCAATAAAATTGTCATAATAGTGATTGATAATGATATGATTAAGTAAACTAATTATATTATCAATAATAGACTATTTCTTGGGTAAATCGATACTTTTAAGTCATTTTTTATGTTATTGCTCTTTATATTAAATTGCATAATTTTATTACAAGATTTAGAACTTCAATATGGATAAAAGTATTTAATTTTAATTTCACATAAAATTTATTTGCTAAACAAAACATACGATTCGCATATTATAATATTACTGAAAATATATATAGCAATTTTAATTCATCATTAGTCAATTAACATTTTACAAGTAATTACTGAAGGTGAATAATTTATTTTTAAGTTATCATCATCGGCCATTTTCAGTAAATTATTAATCATATTATATTGCTTTTTGCAATTAACAGCAAATGCATCATTAATTTTATTCAATGCATAAGAAGAAGAGCAAATTAATAATAGTAAAAATAAACTTAATATATATTATTTAAAGCTTCTGAATTAAAAAAATTTAATATATATTATTCAAAGATTTAAAAAAAAAGAAAAAGAATGAAAAGAAAAGCAAAAGATTTTTTTTTTTTAATTTTTCTGTTTAAAAGTTTGCGTTCATCAAATTGTAAAGTGAATTCATTCAATCATGTTCTTTCTTCCATAGTCTTTTAATTTAGAATTAATGCTTTTACAATTTTCCAACATTCATTTCCACTTATTTTTTTCTTCATTTTTTTAATCAATCAATTCCATTTGTGATATATTTTCCATTACATTTCTCGACTGCTATCCAGTCCATAGTTCGTAGCAATTAAAATATTTAATTTTCTATGAGTTTAGAAAATTTTCAACAATTAGCGGTGATTTCATACTGACCTAATGATGATGCTATGCGGATGTTATATCTGTGTGAAATTTGTGATGAAATTTGGAAATTTATATCTGCAAAAATCAATATTTCATAATGATTAATATTATTTATATTTATTTTACGCTTATTGTTGACATTTTCATAAAAAAGAAAAAAAATGAATGCAATTACAATTTTTATATTGTCATTGTGATTATTTAAATACTTAATCCAGTTTAATTATGCTATCAATTAATTATAATAGAATTTTTCCATTTATATTTTTTGGTCAATTCGTTAAATTTTTTTCTTAGAAATCGAATTAATCCAATTTTTCTAAAGTATTTATGAATTCAAAATGTACATAAATTATTAAATTAGTTATAATGTGATAAAAATTACAATTCATATTTTCTAGTTCGTTTTCTTTCATTTCAAGATTAATTTTTCCCAACTTTGTTGCGGATATAAATAAACAAATTACCTTGTTTACGACGAATTTTCAATACGCAAATTTGATAGACACTCAATATGAAACTTATTTCTTCCAAAATGCGCATCATTTAACACCACTTACTCATTCCCAACTACAAATATCAATTGAATCATCGAAAACTTCGTATTTCCTAACTTTTCCTTGTCATCCATATACTGATGACAAAATATGTTTGCCTTTTTGTATATATATATATGTTTGTTGTTTGTTTATTTATTTATGTCTATATATGTATATAAATATGTTTGTTTATTTGTATGCTTTTTATTTATTTATTTATTCATTTGTGCCTGTGTATGTATGTATGTATTTAACAAATAAACAAGCAAAAAACAAACAGACAAATACATCTGCTTGTTTATTTCTTTGTGTCTATGTGTATGTGTTTGTGTGTCTGTATGCATGTGCATATTTATTTGTTTGTTTGTTTATTTGTTTATATAAATGCATGTTTGTTTATTTATGCATATGTGTGTGTGTATGCGACAAAATATACGTGTGCATTTATTGAACGTATTTGTTTATTTATGAAACAAATAATTAATTTAAATTGGAATTCGAAAATACAAATGAAATATGACTTTATTCGATCGATAAGTTGCCATATTTTACATGAATAATTATTGGAAAAAGAAAGTTTGTTATTTCGATTAAACAATTAATGTGAGAATGAAGGCAATATTTGTAGGAAGGAAGAAGAGCTTTAGTCAAACCGGTAAACAATCAAGCATTGATGTTGACATTGACAATAAATTCATTACCTGTTTTCGTGAACCTTTCCGCATTTCAAGTATCGTTAAAGAATGAAGAAAACCTTTCAATTCCTTTGTTGTTTCCTAAATGAACAAAATTTCCTTTGATATATTATCTTTATCGATAAGATAGAGAATTAGAAATGATTCAGTCAATCGCTTTTATTGAATTTTAAATTTCAATGCTTTAAATTGGGAATGAAAGATAAGAGAAGAGGAAGTATAGCTATTTTGATTTATTGCAAATATTTTTAAATATTTGTAATTATATCTTGTCATAACTAATAATTTAATTAAGCAATTTTTCGATATCTGATTAAATAATTTTTGATAACAAAATAAATTTGCGTTATGTAGAAAACGGTTAATACGAAAAAAAAAATCAAACATAAACAATATTCCATTGTGATATTACACTAATTTGCAAAATTCGAACTACAAATCATAAAATTTAATGATCATCATATGAACGAATTCCTTATTTATGAATTTAGAAATTCCCAAAAAATCTACAAATTTTTTGAATAAATTGAAACAATCATTCCTTTCCTCTTCCAATATCTATTTCGATAAAATTTATCATAAATTTTGTTTGCTACTACTTCACTGATTTAGCAATGACAACTTCTTTAAAATAATGATAAATGAAAAATAACCAATCATTTATAAGCAAATATCTGTTCAAATGATAAATATTTACCAAATACTTTTCAAATCTTTTCAAAAAATAATCATATATTTTGTTAAAAACTAAAAATATTTCATACCAATCATTGTTAGCTTATAAATTTCTTACTTACATATTATTTATATCAATATTTTTTTCATGTAAAGAATATGTAGAATAATTAAATAATATAATATTGATACTGAAAAACAATTTCACTAAAGTTGCTATATGCAAATTATTCATTCTAAAATGAATGAATCATTCCTATATTTTATCATTTTTATGGAAACCTCTTATCTGATCAAAATGTATTTATCGTTTTTTTTTTTTTTTTTTTTTTTTTTTTTTTTTTTTTTTTTTTTTAGATATTTCTCTCATTTTTTTTCGATATATTACTGTAAATTTGCATTTACAACTATTCTATTGACATTTATCCGCATACTTTTCGATCAATTCATTTTTATTGATAAACAATGATAATTTTATATGCATATGCTTGCTGACATACATAAATACATAAATATTAGATAATTTGATACATTTCCAATCAATCCGATATATATAAATTCATTTGATAGATACACTGTTAAAACAATAAAGATATATAGATGCATTGCATATTTTTGATTAAATTGATTAAACTAAAATATATATTTCAAAAAAAAAAAAAAAAAAGAAAATAAAAAAGAAAATATATTAAAAATATATAACATGTGCAAAATACTATAAAACTACATAATATACATACAAAGAATATAAATAATGAAGTATATATACAAGTATTTTATTAATTTAATATAAAAATAATGATATTTAGATTGTTTAAAAATGATTTCCCATTCTAATTCTCACATTGATTTTTCTGCTTTCCTAATATTCAATACATTTTTAATCTAATTATCATTTTTAATACGATAATTGCAATAGATGAATAAAATTGATCAAACAATCAAATTAAATAATTAATCAGGCGTAAAACTAGTTTCCATATTGAAGTCATATCAATGCATCTATTCGTGTTTTCACACGAAAAATGATCCGTTTTGATTGATACGAATGATTCATATCAAAATATTCTCTTTCCATATATATTTGTGATATTACTATTATTCATTTCATTTTAATTCTTCTCTTCAGCAATTCTATTTGCTTGCTAAAATTTTTATTATATTTCTACAAAATTTGCAATTTTCAAGTTTTCTTCTTTTCATCAATCATTTTCCCTTTCAACCTGTCTTTTTGAATTTAATTATTATTTCTATTTAATTATCTGTTGTAAATAAAAATAATAATGAATAAGATGCATGAAATGTAATGAAATATTTCAGCTATTATTACTTTTGTTGAAGTATAGAAATTATAATAATCAAGTAATAAAAGATAATTAATAATAATGGTGAAATTCATCCTCACCAATTATAAAAAATTGAGTAGAAATTGCTAAAACTAAGTAAAAAAATTAATAATTAAGCAAAATTTATTCATTATCATAATCGGCATATCTTTTTACATGTATTATAGTAGAAATTTTGCGAAATTAAAAAAAAAGAGAGGAAAAATTTATATAAATTAAGGTCAATCGACAATCAATCATTTGATTCAAATCATTGATAACTTAATTATATTAAATTTATTTTCTTTAGTTTGCATTTATAACAAATATATTCTTAAAGAACAAAAAGGAATTTTAAAATATAAGAACAATGGGAATTATATCCACAAATGGTCGATTTTTTAAAAATTTTTTTTTTTTACTTGAATTTTATGTTAACATATTACTTTGAAGTATTTTATGAAAAATGCAATAAATCTCGAAAATTTCTTCCTTTAATTGCATATATTAAATGCTATCATTTATCATTATTTTCTTCCATGATTTATAATTTCTAATTTTCACGTCATTAAATTGATTTCATTTTATGCGTAATGAAAACGTGTTACGTGTAAAATGATAAACTATGAAATATATTTGCTAATCTACGATTTTGATAATTTTTAACCAGTGATAATTTATATTATTGATGATGGCAGGTATCAATATATGATCCGTCAAAATGATTTGACGATCGCATTCTTCGATCTGATTGCTGCATTATATAATCAATGACCTTGATATTGAGACAACGATGATGGCCGATAATTCGATGCCAAATTTGTCAACTAAACGCTTCTCTTATCATATCGTCCATTCACTTCCAATTTATTATCATAGCCAATATTATTAAGAAACATTTCCATCATTGCCATCATCGTTATCAGTGATAATATCACTTGCTCATCATATTTCCTTGCCCTTTACATTATTTCTTTGCTTACATGTTCATCAATTATCATTAATGATTTGCCTTGAAAGGCAATTTTATTTCTACTAATTCTGATAATAATTTCAGCAATATACAATCGTTTCAAAGATATTACATAACAATCCATAATTATCAACTTATCACACTTATCAAGTCAGCAACAACATTCTTATCTTGTGATAATACTATTATTGCATGCATACTAGTCAAAAATTAACCGGTGACGAATTCGATTCATATTTGAATGAGTGAGATTTTTTTTTTTTGAATAATAATTTCCAATATAGGCAATAGTATGTTAATATGAGTGGATGATTCATTTTTTAATTAACTAATTAATTTTGTTCAATACTTTTATATAATTCATTAATTCAAAAAAAGTTTTTTTAAACTGTCAATTAAAAACTTTTTTTTAGCTATATGAAACAACGTAATGGACCATCAATGGATTTAAATGGAGTACGTTCAACAATTAATGCATGCAATTCAAATTTAAATATACCAAATAAAAACTGGATCAGGAATGAAATGGTGGACAAAAATAATGGTGGTGTAATTATGAGACCCAAAAAGGTTAAAAAATATTAAATTAAATTTTTGTTTAATTAATTTATCAAATTTGATGAAAATTTTTAATTAAAAATCTTTTATTTCGAAAAAAAGAAAAGTGGAATCGTGTTTTTTTTTTCAATACAATACACAATAAAATCATTTTTATTGTGTGCAGCAACATTACTTTTGATTTTGATTTGTTCAATTTTAAAATTTCCATGAATTAGTAAATTTATTAACTAAAAGTATTGGGATAATTTCTGTTTGTTAATTTTTATTGTTTAAAAACTAGGAACACAAATGATAAATAATTTTCTTTAAATTCGATCATAAATTTTTTTGTAATTTTTTAAAAATTTTTAGATGAAATTTAACATTTAATTTTTGTATGATTCTATTTTACTTCCAATTTTTAACTTTCACATCCTTACCTAGCAATTAATCCATCGTTGTTTTTATTTTCTGTGATAACATTTATGCATGAATTTAGTTCAAAAAATGTTTCAAAAAAAGACGAAATTTTAAAAAAAGACAAAAAACAACTTTTTAAATTATAAAATTAACTTTTTTAGTTAAAGGATGTTCAAGAAAAGCAACAACAACGAATGATACGATATCGACCACTAAGTACAGCTAATTCATGTGCTTCTTCGCTTGGTAGGCTATAATTTTTTTTTTTTTTCGAATAGTTTAAAATTAAATAGTAAATGAAAAGAAAAGATAATGTAAAATTTTATAATGAAAAAAGTAATTAATTTATTAATTTTATATCGTAAGAATAAATCATAATTGCTTTTTTTTAAAACATAAAGGGAGAAAAAAAAGGCATGGGCAATTAATTTCTTCTGATAAATTGAACAATAAATACACTAAAATTTAGAAAAAAAAACAAAAAGAAACTTATTTCTCCTAAATAATATTTACTATAAGTTAAATTACTTTCGTTTAACAGTAAAAAAATTGATATTAAGGAAATAAAGTATCAGGAATCCTGCAAAAGAAAAAATTAGTACCATTTAAGTCATTAGATTTCAATCAGAATTGAATTATTTTCTTAATAAATATTATACAACAATGAACTTTTAAAATAGTAATATTATTTTTGTTTAAATTTTCCTTGATATATGAATGATAATATTTGTTGATGATATCACTAGATTTTTTAATTATTATGATTTTAGTATTGAAAATAAAAATTATCACAAGATTTTGATTATAAAATCCCGGTTCAAAAATATGAAATTCTGATTCTAAAAAATCAGAAGATAAGATTCTGATTCTAAAAGGTTTAAAATCACAATCAATCGATTTTTTTTTGCTCCTCATTATTTAAACGACCTAAATCTAATGATAATACTAATTGCTTACATACAGAAAAAATTTTTTAAAGTGTAACCTAAATTTAGCCTCATCCGGTATGACCGATATCAGATGGCGTAATTCACGTACTTCGCCATGTTCATCAGTGTCAACTGGCTGCCAATTCATCCATGAATCGCCTAATATGGTTCGTTATATTTCTATTCTTTTAAAATATTTGACAAATTTCGAAATGCAACAATATTCGTAATCAGATTTAAAGATAATCTACATTTATTGAAATTATAATTTATTTGAATTCAAAGCTTTCGTCAGTAATATCTCCGAAATCATACTAAAAGCATAGTAATTGCCAATTTCAAAGTTACTCGATCGTCATTAAATAATTTCAGTTGAAGAGAGGAATTGTTATATTAAATTTAATATATATCGTATCATACGCGTAGTATTTCAGAATTTAATTAAAGCAATTTAATTGTTGGAAAATTTAAAAATGCTCATAATTATTCGTAATTATATGTTCATAATTTATATAATTTTGAAATTCAGTAGATATTCGTAATCAAAGTGAGCTAGAAGATGATAGACTGATAACTTGATATCTTCTTGTCAATGGACATTCATAATCAGAGTGAACTAGATGATTAGATTGATAATTTCCTATCTTCTTAATAGAAGTATTTAGTATTTTTCAAAAATTTTCATTCATTTATTTAGTTAAATGTTCGTTTTATTTCTATTATTATCATCATCATTACTGATAATTTTGTAAATCCATAAATATATGCAAGATAATATTAAATTTTAGTGGAAATATGAAGGATATTTGGACGAAGAGAAAGCAATTATTAATCGTGGCCTGGAAAATGCTAAACGATTAACAGCCTGGTACCATGAACGCTTGAAAAGTATCGAAAAACGAACCAATTTATTAGATCGAGGATTGGTACCTGTTGTCAGTAAATGCATCATTTCCTTAATAATCTATCTTCATTTATTATAATAATTTCATTTTTTAATTCTACAATTTTTTTTCTTTTTAACAAAAAAAAAAAAAAAATTTCCGGATTTGTTATTTTATTAGTGAAAAAAAAGAGAAAAAATATGAAGAACATTTTTTTTTTAAAAATGAATAAATTTTATTAAAAACAAGGTAAAATTATATTTTCAGCTAAAATGAAAATAAAATTCCTAACCAAAATATCATTTCCCGTTCTTTTTTTCTCACTCTTTACTTTATCAATAAAAACAATTTTCCATTTTGTTCAATTAATTTATCAAAAAATTTTTTGTCTTTATTTTTTTTTCATTTTTTTTTCTTGAAAACATGCAATTTTTCGAATAAATGTATTGGAATGATATAATATTCTTCAACAATAAGACAAAGCTAACTTTAGCTGTCATTAAAAAGGTTATTTCCGATTAAGTACTTAATTTCTGTTTTTGATAATTTTTTATTTGCAATTTTTTTTTTTATTTTTAAAGACAAACAATTTTTGGAAATATCACATTTCACGATTTGTTTACTTATTAATTACTCGTCTATTTATTCTTTGTTGATTCGTTCATCCTCTAATACATTGTTCACTAATTAATTAAGTTTATTAATTACAGGATGGGGCTGTACATGAAGAAAAACTGAATTATCTCCGGGCTCATATCGCCGAACTTAATAGACGAATAGCATCATTGATGGAAAGCAGTGATCATTCTTTTCCGACACATTCTAATTTGCAGGTTTCCGGATGCATTCATCGCTTTTTCCCAATAAAGCCTAAAATCGATTTTAATTAAGCCTAGATTGTATTAATTACGATTAACAATGAAATGCAATACTACAAATTAGTGAATTAATATTCGATTTAATATATGCAAAAAAATTATATTCCATAATTTGCTTATTTATTAATTACTTGTAACTTATTAATTATTTTTTCATGATTCGTTTATTTATTAATTATTATTCCACCATTTATTTGTTTATATATTTTCTTCTACAAAAAAATTTATGTAAAAATATAATGTATATAAAAATTTGAATTTAATCTTGGAAAATTATAAGAGTATTAAGAAATTTTATTTAAGAGAATAAATATATCTGAAATGAATAGAATTTTAATTTTCAAATGACTAAATTCTTACCAGAAAAATGAGAACTCATTCATCAATCCGGATCCAAAATCTAATAAATATTTATTCCTCAGAATTTTAATTATAAACAAAGATTCAATCGAATTATTCATTTTCGTCTAAATTTTTTGAAAGTATTTTAATAAAACTTGAATTAATTTTTTTTTTTTTAGTAACAAACAGTGATAGCTAATTTAACTAATTCGTAATTTCCTAATATCATTGTATAATATTCTAAGAAAAGCATAAGATTAATTAGCTTAATTAAGTTTTTATGTGTGGGTAATATATATTTTGCTAATTATCTTAGATTAGGACACAAATGCCACAACCGAATGATGATCATAGCCAATATTATCGACGACAAAATATCAAATTATGCCAGGTTTTGCTTAATTTCTAAATTAGCATTTCTTTTTTCCTTTTCCTCTTTCTTTTTTCCTCTTTCATTATTTACAAATGAGTAAGTACGTTAATTAATTAATTGTTACAGGAACTGGCCGATAAAAATCATTTAATTGAACGACTTTTATATGAAAAAGCTGAAAAGAAAAACGAACATAGTAGTGCATTTCAAAAAGTTGAACCAAAAAGGTTACAAAATAATTTGTAAACATTTTTTTTTTTCAAATACAAAGTAACTACATTTATTCTTTTCAATTATTTTTATCTTTAGCGATCTTTAGCGATTAGAATTTTTCAAAACATTGAAAAAAAAAACATTTAATTAAAACGGAATTGTTAAATGAATAATTGGATAATCTTGAAATCATCTTTATTTCATTCTTTCGATAATTCTATTGATTAAAATAGGATTTTAGGACTGAAAACACATGTATAGACATATTTTGCTAATTGATAATTTGATAATTCTGGTGAATTTGATTTAATCTTAGAGATGAATATATTTTAGATCTTTTTTTATCTGTTAAAAATTCTAGTGAATCAGTGAAAATTTTAGGGATGAAACATTTCAGGTTTTTTCTGTCTTTTGATAAAAGCCTGAAATGAGATATCTCAAGTTTTTTTTACCTGTTGATAATTCTAACAAATTAATCGAACCTGAAATAAATATATGCAAATCCATTTCAGGTTAACATCAACAACAAACGCTATCAGAAATCAGTATATTCAACCTCATCCATGGACACCATCATCGTCGGAGGGGACATTAATGTGAATATTATAATGATATTTATGTAATGTTTACCAAAATTGAATAAAATACAAATAATTTGAAAATTTACAATTTCTTTTCACATTCCACTGGACTATTTCGGCGTATTAAACTCTATGATAGTAAAATCTTCGAAATATTAACAAATGATATGGAAAAATATTCGGTCAACATTTGTTTGCTAAAAATAATTCGGAAACATAAATATGTTGTTTATTTTTAGACGAATCTGATGATTAAATTAACGAATTTATCCATTTCAACAATCTGATTGATTCATCCTTTCACATCTAATTTAACTTTTATTGGCCGTTTTTTCTTTTCCTATTTTTATTACTTACGGTATTTATTGATAATTATTTTAACGTTACTGATAAGAAAAAATAATTTAAATTTAAAAAAGTCAAGAAGGAACTTTCAATGAATGTTATCCTTCTCTTTTCTTTCAAAATTCTTTGATTTAAAGGGCTGAAAAATTGAGAAAAAGAATTAAGATAGAATTATTCACTAACAAATACTAGAAATTAGCTTTATTAGGTCTAGTAAGTTCAAGATGTTCAGGAAGAAGGCAAAACATAGCAAGCAAAATCAGGTCATAGGTCAAGAAGTGAGCTATCGTCAATGCGGAAATGACTGGAGAAATGAATTTAAGAATAATGAAAAATAAAATGATACATTCGTAATTTTACAGAACTCATATCTTCAAATGATTTCACTCGATAATTAAGTATTTATGATTACTTTTTTTTTTTTTTTTTTTTTTTTTTAAATTAATATCGCACATAATCCTTTCGAACAAAAATATCTTGAAAACATTAATGCAATCCATGATATTTGCAATGAAAAGAAATTTAACTCATATTTAAAATTTCTTTTACTGCGATATCAGTAGTTTATCAAGTAATTAAAATACCAGTAATTATTATCAAAATTAGGTGAACAATTTAACAAGCAAACATAATAGGTCATCTCCATACAATAATATCCAGAGTTTATAAAGAATAATATAATTCTCTTAAGATATATATATACGAGACTTAGAATATTCGCTTAGTTAGAGATACCCAAAATGCAAATATTGTCTTTTTTGAAAAAGGAGTCATACGGGGATCTTTCATTTGTAAGCAGCAAAACTTAAATCATGAATCTTTATTTCTAAATTGATAGGAAGAGTAAAATTTCAATACAAACATCATTATTATACCTACATAGTCTAACCCCACGAAGCTACAAATCTATAAATTCAAAAAAATTTGGAAAGAGGAAAACCATAATATTGGTAGTGAATGTATCTGAGCATTATAGTAAAGTGTGAATCAGTGAATACTACTTTTAAAATACACACAAAAACTGCCTAAAAGAAAAGAAAAACCAGAAATGAACAGTAAGAAAGTACACAAATAAGAAAGCATTACTGGTGAATCAAACACTGATAAATAAACAACGAAACAAAACGAATACAAACCATCCTCAATTCCGCAACACTCGCTAATTTTATTAGTGAACTTGAAATTCAAATCACTTTTTTTTTGCGTACTATAATTCTACGCTTTAAATATCATGAAGGTTTTCAAAAGTAAACCCATCCGAATATTTACGATTGCTTATAAATATAGAATGAATGGTATAAGTTCTGAGAGTTCTAAAAGACGACATCGAATTGTTTCGCTAAAATAACGGAAGATCATCTTCATAGGAAATTTTCTTGTCAATAACAACACAAATTAACACAGAAAAGATATTAGTTTTGGCAAAATATACGACAGAAATTAAAATTTTAACATATTTATGACATATTGTATCATTATCAACGGCATTCTGCACTGAAACCAGAAAATCTTTGTTTTTGTAATTTCAAAAAGAAAAGAAATGACAAAATAAACTACAAATAATTGTTGCGTAAACATTATTTTTTCTGTTTCATATCTGCAGGCACTTTATTCAGTGTCTGGTTTTTTAGTGCTTCATTGCTGCTTAGCTTTTGCTTGATAATCTTTGCTGGATCTGCTGAAAAATCAGGACTAGAAGCCACGATTGATGAAGGAGGAGGATAGGGAACAGTGCCCGAAAGGAATGCCTTCATCGCTTCAATATGTTCCTCTTTCTTCAGCATCTCCACAATCGTCTTGATCTGTTCCGCAGTCAAACGAAGTTCTTTGTGGCTTCCGAACAAAGCCAATGCCTGTAATATACTCTCAATATTAAAATAGACACAATCCTATCTCCAGCATACTGCAAAGAAATATAATCAGATACTTGGACTGAACTATGATCTTCCAATAAAATCTAAAGATTTCTATACAGAACCTCAAATGAAAGATTTGAGTTACTGTAATATCCATTTTATTTCGGATTTTTTCACAATGATATGTAAAATAAAATCAAATGAAAACCTACGTGTAGGACAACATTTACATCTATCACACCATCGCTATCTTCATCGAGAGCTTGTAATATCTGGAAAATGACTGCTTCGATCAAAAGAATCTATGGCCCTAATACATATCCTAACCGCAAACAAATCAAAGTCTAAATTTTAGCCTTTTTTAATCTAAAAAAAAAAAAAAAAAAAATACTTTTCGAAATTCTTCTTTGTCTTCCTCGCTCATTTTTTGCAAGGTTTGCATTTTAACTATGAGATCTTCCACTCGCATGAGCCTTTCCCTGCAAGCAATGAATTTTGAAGGAAATTTTGTTTAAAAATTATATATATATATATAAATGAACAAGTGTGTGCAACATATTAGAAAATCCACTGCATTTAAACAACTGTTGCTGAATGTGTATCTCAATTATAAATATGCAGAAAACTTACTCTTTCAGCTTTTTTTCCTCATCTGCAGCATTTTCGAATATTTCCCCGATAGCTTTTTTATCTTCATCAAGCTTTTCCAATAGCTTATCTGCCTTTTTCATCATCTTGTTGACACGTGCTCGAAGAAGTTTAGCCCCCCGGGGCTCTTTTAGATCTTTCATTAACGAATCCAGTTCTTCTAGATCCTAAAAATGAAATCTATTCAATTCTTGTTAAACATGTATTTTGCTATATTTGATAGGTCTGATAATAAAAGAAGAAAAAATTAAAAAGATGGAGGATTCTAACTTCATTGTGCTCGTTAATTTGTTCTTTCAATTCTTTGATATCATATTTTGCTTCTGAAATCGCATTACCATGGATAACATTTTCTATGGACTGTACATGTTCCTGAAAAACATCAGAAAATTAAAATCGAAACTATATATGATATGAACATATTAGAAAAACAAAAAATCACTATGAAATATTGCTATCGGAAAAAATGAAGGGACAACAAAATAATTCAACCTGAATTGATCATATGGCATTCCGATACCAATTAAAAAGTTATCCTACCCCCTTTTATTTCCTCCCTTCCAAACTTCGTTTTAAATAGCGATTAATGATCCCTTACTTCATCAATTTGCAATTTACTGGCCGCATCTATGACGGCCTTTTCTTTGGGTGCTGCTTGTTGCGTGACCTCCAAAATTGGAGCTTTGTCTAGGCTGGGTGTTTCTACAGAAAGTTCAGCCATAGTTTTAACTTCTGCACTGACTGCTGCTTCGGTTGCTGCTTTTGCTGTTTCGGCTGCTGCTTTTGCTGCTTCAGCCGCTACTTTTTCCTCCTCAGCTTTCTGAATAATCACAATATCACTAGAGTTATATGATAAACTATACTATTATGAAACGTTTCCCGAGAAAATAGACTGCATGTCAGACATAATTTAATATATCGGGCTTAAATTGTCTACAAATCATCCTGCATTAGGAAGAAAACGGAATTACCATAAGCATGAGACAGCTTTAAGGTACAATTAGCTAATTCTTTGATATCTACCATCTTTCATAATGGGTTTTGTGAGTCTAAAAAAAATATAAAAGTGTACAAGTAAAGAAGTAATAAAAAGAAAATGAACTTCTAACCTTGGCTGCCTCCTTCTTTTGGGCTTCCTCCATCGCTTTTCTTTCAGAATCGATAGCTTTTTCAATATTTTGGATAAGATGAAGTCTTGCTCCATAACTCACCTTATCACCTTCAATTTCTGCCAAATTTTGGCGAGTTTCCTCAGCGATATCTGAAAATTTTACAACAAATTAAATTGAAAACATTTGGAACTAGCAATTCATAGAAATCCCATTGAAAATGATATTCCAAAAAAAGAATAAATCTTTAACATGAAATAAAACTTGCTGTCTGGTAAGCTTGTTATCAATGCTTTCAAACGATCCATAAATGTGATATCTTCTGGCAAATAGATAGTTCGTGATAAGAGCAGTAGTGATGGCGGCACTTTATCATTAAGGGACAATTCCAGCCATTGTTTTAACTCAAATGAATCATAAATCGCAGCAACATTATTAAATTGCAAAATAAACTATGATAAAAGAAGACGGATGCTCTTCTAAAATTTCACAATGTGACTAAAAAAATAGTTTTTACTTGTTCCTTAAGGCGATCTTCGCTCATTCCTAACGAACGCATTCCACGTGCTCTGCATGCTGCTTGTAATTCAGACACCGTTAAGGTATCCACTCCACCTTCCAAAGCTATTTCCTGAAAAAAAAGTAAAGAAATTGCAAATTCATCATGAAGAATTCTGTTCACCCATCAGAAATATAATTTCATCAGAAGAAAATGTTATTAAAATAAAAAGTCTTGAATTTCTTTTACTTTTCAAATCATAGGCGGCTATATCCGATAAAATTTCATAAACAGTATTAAAATATTTTAACCTACAGCTAAAAATAAATCGAGTATATTAATAACAAACGAAAAAATAGCGAAGGAACATCGTGGTTCTTATTTCAAAGAATATATAAGCTTATATTACTGTGTGCTATTATTCAGAAAGATATGTTCAAAGAAATAAGGATTATTATGGTATTACCATAAACAAACATGACACTAAAAATTCTTGTAAATTGCCACAGCAATACCTGATCATCTGCTCTCAAAGCCCGCAACTTCAACGACAACTGAAACCGGATAATTTCAAGAGAACCGAATGGTTGAATATTCAGAAGACGACACAATGCTCGGAGTGTGTTAGCTGGCAAATTGTCCAACGTAAGTTCATCTTCAAACAGTTTAATATACTTGAGCAAATCTTTGTTCGTAACATAACTCCCTTCTGAACGTACCTGAAAATTGTGATAATTTTGCATATAATACTACATCGTGCATACGTCTGTTAAGTTTTTCACCATATCTCAATATAAACTTAACTAAACTCACAATATAGCAACATTTTATCAAAAATAACACAGGATTATTGTATTCCTTCTGCTTCAATTTGATCACATATAAAATTTCTTTCAATAGATGCAAACCTTCTTTATGAATTCCGCAAATTCAACAGCAATGCTAGCTGTCTTGTCATCATCCGCAGAAGTTTTCTTCTTATATAAAGCCATTTCTTCCATGGCAGCTTGCAACAGTTTCGCTGTTTCCAGTTTTGCCTTCAGTTTTCTTCGCAATTTCTCCTCCTGCAATATACCGGATGAACAATTTTTTTTCAAGAATTGCATAAAATAATAGTATAGTTGTCTATACACTGTTACGAAAAATTTGACATAATATACTATTATCACCAGTCCGTACTAGTCAGATACAACTAATTGATTTCTTTATTTATCATATTGAGTCCATATTTTAATGATCTTAATGAAAAACAGGAGAAGAAAAAAGCATTAAACACTTATTACTTCCATATATGAACCGATTTTTTTTTTTTTTTTTTTGAAGAAATGTATGAACGTTCCCAAAGCCTATTTAAATATTACTCACTAATATTTTGGCCTTCACTGTTGTCTTTTGGTGTGAAAATATGACTCAATTTGTTTTTCAGAAAAATGAAAAACCAAAGTAAAAAAGGACAATTACCTCTTTAGTAGCATCCTTAAATGTGCTTGGCAACATATTCGGAAATAATTTAAGGAAGAAAGGTAACGTGAATTCCAGAAAAGGTACGATAAGGAAAGCAGAAAACGGAATCAGTCGTAGCACATCGGAGAGCGTTCGCACCAGTTGTTTCCTTTCACGACGTAATAGCGGTTTTCTACGTAAGAATCGCCATAAATATTTGGCACTTAATCGCATTTCCAAAAATAATAAACGGAACCCATGATAGTAATGTTTACAGCCCTCTTTGAAAATTCTCGGCCATCGTATGTATATAGGTTCCACGGCTACTTGTTGTTTTGCTTTCTCTATCATCTGGAATGTTGAATTTTTGAAAAGATATAGACTGCCAGACTTGTCTTTCATTTTCCAGATTTTAGTAATAACGAAAACATTTTTTAAAATTTATGTTAAAGTTATCAATGTTTTAAAATTTATGTTAAGGTTATCAATGTCTGTTCATGTTCCAGATTAAATTATGCAACTAATTATGATTTGATATCACATCTAAAAAATCCATATGTCACCGATAACATAATGACTGAGTAACCCTGGTATTATAAGAAGTCTTCTGCAAACTCAATTCAGGATTTTCTGAAACATTATCCGGATGATATGAAGAGTTCATATCTTGTCATATTTTGAATCTCACTCCCACTACAGTTTCATTCAGAGATATGTAAAGTTTCTTCTAAACTTCTAAAAAGCAATTTCCCAAACACCGCCAAATTTCAGCGCCGCTGACTCGATCGTTTAATGCAATACGGTATATTTTCAAAATATCAAGCCTCACTTCACATTTTAATAAGTCTTTATGTATATTTCAAGACATGTTTTACGATACTACTTTTTCCAAAAATAATAAAGCACTTAGTAAAATAAACAGTATTAAAAAAATAAATTAATAAAATTCATAAAAATCAAAATTAACAAAATTCATAAAAATTTAAATGCATCTATAAAGATAATCATTTTCTACAGAATAAAAATTTCACCAAAATCTAATGCTATGTCGAAAATGAATCATTTTTGTAGATACCAACCTGTTTACGCGCCAGACCTTCCTTTTCCTCCAACGTCGCTTGTTCCTTTAACCTTTTCAATGTTTCCTCAAGTTTACTCTTGTCATATAAAAACTGCACACAAGATTTGTGAAGATTCCGCGTTCCAATTTCATAAATTCTAAATCTTGTCAAACAATTTCTCGGCCTGAAAAACACTTTAGATTTCAAATTATGTTTAGCATTTAAAAAAAATATGGATATAGCTAATCTGAAAGATTTATTATTTCAGAAGATGACTAAAAAAGAAAAAGAAAAAAGAAAGAAAGGAAAAAAACAAGGCAAAGTACCTGAGAGAAAATACTGGCTTTCTGGATGTATACAATGCCAAACTAAATGCTCGTCGGAACATAGTGATACATATGTTGTACTAACTATGTGCTGCTAGAATTTCTAAGTCTAAAATAAACAATCAGCAATATTAAGATGAACTGAGCAATTAATTTTTTGATTGATCGATTTTTTTCGAATTGATTGATTTTCTTTTCTTTACTATCACATAAAGAAAATGTCGCAAAAAAATCTAATTACCATCACCAGTGATGAATCATTTACTTTACTGCCTAAATGAAATCACTTTGAGATTAAATGATGATGCATGGAATAGAATTATTTAGTGACATAATACATAAAGTTTAGTGTAACAATCCTGTCGTTATTGAAATAATAATGTCACCGAACCGAAAAATCAGATTATCTTTAAACTTTTCGTATCGAATGAAATGGGCAAATTACGATATCCAGCGTGACAAAAGCATAAGACAAAACGACAAAAAATTAATGTGATACTTTCTTTGATAGAATAGTATTTCAAATATGGAGCGTCGAGTACTAAAAATGTGAAAGATTATTCAAAACCTCCCAAAATCACATATTTATTTAAGTGCTACTCTATTGTTGATGGAAATTTAAAAAATTTAGTAATATTAACAATATTCATTTATCAAACTTCTGTAATGCTTAAATCATTGTTTTGGATTTCTTTTTTCATAGCGTAATAAGATAAACAGCACATATTCCTAACTTTTCAGCTTTTCCTTTTAAAATTAATTCCAGGATTAAGTTCAGTTTCAATAGAGTCATTACCATAGCAAATTATTTCTTATAGTTATTTATCATTCCTGATGAATAACTATAAGAAATAATTTTATGTCTATATAGCGTTATATATGCATTTGACGCAATCAACTGATTTCGTACTTATCATACAACCATCACAAAAACTTGATAACAAACTACGTCTCGACTATCATTTCCAATATATCCTATTCTGCTTTATCCGATTTGAAATAAAACTCTTGATTCCATCGTTCCTTTTCCATCCCCTCCTTTGTATTAAGAAGCATGAAAGGTAGTTTCTCTTCGATTTGACGAGATTATTTCAAGAAATTTTCTCAGACAAAACTATTTCCTAATCTAAACTTTATCGTTATCATTTAATATTCTTTCTTACAGTTATCATTCATATCTTTTCTTATTCTTATATTAGTGTCGTTCTATCTGGATGATTATCTTTGAAAAGCTAAATTTGAGCAGAATCATTTTTTTGCCTATGATATTATACCTATAGATAACACTGTATTTTGTACAGGTAATAATTTTCACAGATTTCATCAATTACTTAAAATAAAGTGAGAAGGGAATGATATAAAGTTCGAGTCTTGAACTGCATTACTTAAGAAACTATAAAAACTATATCAATATCATGGGGCTAGGAAAAGTTATAAGAAAGATAAGAATTTAGCAATGAAATCTGAGATTAGAGAAAAATTCAGGAGAAAATACAAACTGAATGCTGGAACGGAATGGAATGAGCGAGAAAAAATTATGAGATTGAAATTTCCGTTCTAATTAGATTGTAAAAAATGAATGTTAAAGGTCAAGAAGCGCGAAGAAAACGATAAATATGTCCATCCTTTTGGTGGTAAACATATTTACCGGCTTGTTGGTCCCCTCGAAACTATCACCGCACTTCTTGACCTTTAACATCCCTTGTTTTAAATAGCCGCATTCTCCGGGACTTTCCGACACAGATAAAGTCAGAGATGATTGAAACCTGGTTTATGACATCAAAAGGATATGACTACTTTATCTATTTCGGTAGCCGGTGGCATGCGAAATTGCATGCTTCGTAATTGAATGTGAAGGTCTTGGAATATGGTACAACAGAATATAGATTCCGGGAATTCCCAGGTGAATTTTTTCTTTCTCAGCTTTCTTTGTTCAACTTGTGCATTTATGAATTTTGGCCAAAAAAAAGCACATACAGAAATGGAATGAATTAATTTGCAAGCATTATTATATGCACAAAAAATTGCAGTTTTAACTTTCACAATTTTTTTTTTTTTTTTTTTGCATTGTTTAACGAGAAATTTCCATGTAAAAAGAAAAGGAGAAAAATTTTTTTTTTCTCGAACATAGTCTTGCACTAACAAAGAGATTCCTCCATAAATTCATTAGGTTTGGATAATTTATTACCTTCATTTGCATGATTTTGATATTTTTTATGTGTATTGCAGTTGTTGAAAATAGCAGAGAGGCTCGCTAAGTTATCCACTACAGATGTTCATGAATATTTTCGTGATTTCCGCGCTATTCAGGATGAACTTGATGCGGAACAATATAAAATTCAAGTAAGTATCATTTCTTTCCTTATTTGGTATCCATATTCTCATTATTTGAACCAGAAAATTCTGACACTAAATAAAGACCGGAACTAAAATGGTGAAAAGATAATGTACTAATGGCACTGCATATTCTAAATGATAAACAATATTTGATAATGTTGATTTACCGTAATGTTTGGTTCAATCATTCTTTTGACGCCGATTTCATAGTTTCAGAAGATAGCCATGTGAGATTTTGTTTAGAAATTTGAAAGTATTCAAACGAAATTTTTTGAAAAAGTTAAAGTCATGCAAATCAGATATCATAAATTGGCTTTTTTCTCTAGTTTTTATAATATATTGCTTATTCATTTTTCTGATATCTTTATATATACTATCTTGCAAGTGCTAGTCAGTGTTCGATATCCGCATTCCTCGGTTGCTCGTATGTATTCTGTTATGATGAATGACAGACAAAAACTAATATTCAGTAGACTATTTTTGCATAAATTTTAAGGATAGTGCATTCTATTTGGAAAGTTATTTGGAAGGTTAGGATTATAGGAACGGATGTGTTATATGCACGAAGATCTACCAATTCAGCTCTCACGTTTGCGGTCTTTTCGAGAAAAGTTGTTTCACTTGAAGCAAAAGATTCTGAGTGCTTTGAAAAACTATAACAATAAACATGAAGAATTATGGTCTTTGCTTAAGCAGGTCAGTCTGTTTAATTAATCCTATTCCTTATTTTCGTTATTTTGAGTTATTGCTTTTCTTTTTTCTTTTTTTTTTCTCTTTTTTCTTGCATCTAATGATAGACGAAATATCTTTTTAGACCAAAACTCTCAGCAGAAGAGATAACACTTTGAAAAAAACTTTTCTTTTAGAATGCTCCTGATATTCACAGCCATTTGGAACGTGTCGCACAGCAGATAAAAGAGCTGAATTATCTTAGAGCTGTTCACAAGCTGACTTTTGCAAAGTCAAAGATCAAGAAAATAATAAATATTTCTGACTTTTTTGCTCTCTATGACAATATCCAGTCTTTGAAGCAAAATATTGATGCGGATTCGCAGTTGGTATGTGTACATTATTAGAATGACAAAAATTTTCTAGGTCATGTCTGTACAATGATCGGAAAGAAAATTAGATGAGTTTTCTACTTTTAATATATTTAAATGTAATGATTCGTCTGGAAAATAGTTGAAATGTACTCAAATTTTTTATGCAGATATATTTAGGATGAAAAGGAAGCCAAAGAGATTGATAGAATGAGGAAGCAGTTCCTCATTGAAACAGAACAGCTCCTTTCCGGTTCTCTCAAAGATTTGCTGAAGAAAATATATTACCCACTTGAAGAAGCTATTGATCTTCAAATTCATCAGAAGTTAATTCAACAAGTCGCCATTTTGCTCAAGTGTATCAGTGTTCTGGATAACGGTAGTGTTACTTCGCACTGTGATAGGTATGAACTTTGAAAAGATTCAAGGCTTCCTTTATGTGATCAGTGCAATGAAAATACTAAGATTTAGAGTAAAAATCTTAAAAGAATATAACCATGTCTGTAGATTATATTCAAACTGTGAGGTTTTAATCGATTTTATTCCAGTTCGAAACTTTTGATGGAACTAGTTGCTCCAGTGGAGATGCGATTCCAATACCACTTTTTTACGGAGCAAAAAACAAACGATCCATCTAAACCAGAATGGTTTTTTACGCAAATACTCAATTGGATAACAGCAAATATCGATTTAATTAGCGTCATTTTGCAACAAATTTTCGAGGATAAAGTAAATTTTGATTTTTTTTTTTTTTCTGGAATGCTATGTGAAAGCAATAAGCAGCATTCAGGCATCCTTTAAGAGTAAGGGAATCAAAATAATAATTTCGTACAGAATTCATGGATTACTATTTCTAGTGAGTTTCAAAGTCTTTATCTTTTCAAGGCTGAGCAAAATAAAATGATGAATGAGTATGTGAATAAGCTAGTGAACTTGGCACAGAAAAAAGTGCAGAATATTCGAATGGAAGTAGAAGATGATCCTGAACTGTTTTCTCATCTTATTGATGAGTGTGTTGCCTTCGAAAACGAGTTGCAAGGTAAAGTATCTTTTCTTTTCCTATGCTAATATCAGTTTAATGGAGCATGATCTCCGAAATAATGCTGTCAGTATCTTATTTTAAATGCCATTTTAGACTAGCTTATACACGATGTTTTTTGCTTTCTTGCTTGATTTTTGTCCATAAATTTCATTGCTCATCATATTGCTTATCAATTTCAGATATCGCTGTTCCGATACGTCCGGGTAATGTGTTGCTAGTTTTATGCGAAGATATCTATTTACTGAAGTGGCTACAACTGGAACGTGAGAGCTGCATCGCAGGAGTAGAAAATATACTTTGCGGAGAGGATTGCTGGAACAATCGTTATCACACTTTCTCAGACGTCGACATGGTATCATATACAATTGTAATTCTTTAAAACTATTGATAATCATTTATGGATTTTGATACTTGAACTTCAGGAGTACAAAAAAAAAAAGAAGATATGGGATTATTTCAGCAACAAGTACCAGAATGTACTGATCAATTCCTTTTGATGATCGAATCAATTACAGAACGGTATCGTTGGATAGAGAGTTTGGATGTACAATCACAGTTCCTGAACGTGCAGGTAAATGACGTGTCACTTGTTGAACAATGAGAAAAGAATAAAATTTATTTAATTAATGTTGAAAAACCACCGTTACTTTAATAGATCATTTTTGCATGTCATTATTATAAATAAAAGATGTAATGCAATGTATAATAATTATCAAATATGTCTAGAATTCTATGCAACAAGTTAGATATAATGTATGAACTTGCTGAAAAAGACAATATTATACGCAACTTATCT
This sequence comes from Onchocerca lupi, assembly GCA_028564675.1. Classification (NCBI taxonomy): domain Eukaryota; kingdom Metazoa; phylum Nematoda; class Chromadorea; order Rhabditida; family Onchocercidae; genus Onchocerca; species Onchocerca lupi. Next base: position 48,417 of record JAOVVO010000496.1, read on the forward strand.
ATTGCAGATATTCATGTTGGATGATTTCCGATTACGTCTTGTACATATCTCTCAACAGCTTGCCTCTCCATGGCAAAAGCCTTTCATTCAGATTTTAAATTCTGCCTGGTATGCTTAGAATTATATAGTCCAGATTTTCCCGAATTAAGAAACTCAAATTACTAGTTATGAGAGCAGTAATTTGGCTTGTGAGCATTTATTTTCGGAAGTTTTGGATCAACGAAATACTGCTCTTTGTCATTGTTTTAGTAAAAAATAATAAAAATATTATATATGAGAGAGACACAAGCTCTTCATCCCTAACAAATTTACTTATTTTATATCGTTCAAATTGTTTTACTAAAAATAATAAAGAGCAGTATCTTGTTTATGAAAAGATAACTGCATGATTACATTAGTGCAGGTACATAGCTTATGTGTTGGATGAATGGAATGAAGTGGATATATTCATACGTATTCAAGCGTTGGGGAAAAGAGCCCATTTTCGAGGTGTTTTCGAAGATGTAGCGAATATGTACAGGCATTTATGGCGGCAAAGAGCCGAAGATCTTGCATTGGCATTCTTTCAGCACATTCGTGTCTCACTGAATCGTTATCAGCACGAAAAGTGGTGATTTTCCTTTTTAATTTTCATCTTATAGAATGTTGCTAGGAAAATTCATGAAAAGGATCAATATTTCAAAGCTATTTATTGTTACTTGACTGCAGCTTCATTTTGCTAAATAATACTTAAGAGTAAGCTCTTGAGACTTATATGTCATTTATGGAGACATTTTGATGGTAAAGGCTGGCAGAATAATTGCACTTTATAATACTCCAAATGAGATATTGGCAAAGCACGCAAAAAATAAATTTAAACAAACTTTTAAAAAACACATACATATTACAGGTATTCGTGGGAAGCGAGCAAACCATTGGATCTTACCTCTTCATTTTGTCCATTTTTACTAGAGGTGCGTCGACTGCTCAGACACGTTAATGATGCTATATCGCCTCATTCTGCTACTAAACTTTATGAAATGCTAAATGAAAAAATAGCGGAAGTGTTGCTTGAAATGGTTACAACTGTAGCACTTAAGTGTGTTTTCTTTCTTTTTTTTTTTTTTTCCTAGGCGTTTGAAATAAATAAATTATAGATTTCAGTATGACGAAAATATCCAAATGATAAATTCTTCAAAATCTTAAAATATATATTTCAGTGGTTATGGAGCCGCTCAAATACTTTACGATATAACGAACAGTCTTATCCCTGTGCTTAATTCCTTGTATAGTTATCACGTTAACACTGTTAATCTAGAAACTCTCGACGAACCGGTATGTACTTCGATCCATTAATTGAATAGGGAAAAATAATGAAATTTTTTTTTTTTTTTTTTTTTTGCAAATAAAAGAAAAAAATCAATGAAGATGTCACCAAATTGCATTTTCCAGAAATTCGTGGAGGTCATATCATGCCTGAAAATATTATCTCAGTCTACGGGTACCGCTATTCTTTTGTACGAAGAGCTGAAACAAACAACGGATGATATGACTCCAGCATTACTTGAACCGTTCGATGCAACAACAATAGAACGCGAACGAGCCTTAGAACTGTTGAAGCATCGTTCGGATTTGCAGTTGACAAGTGATGAAGCTGTGAAGTTCTAATTATTCTTGATATATCTAATTTTAAGTTATATGTTTCATAATTTGGAAAGAATAAGATGTTTGATTTAGTTTAACTTGCATTGCAATAAGAAGTCAGCTTCTCCCAATCCTTTATTGATTTAAATCTAAATTATGATTTTCACATTTTCAATACGATCGTAGTGAGATTTGAGAGATCTCTTTTCCCTTATATTCCCTATCACACTCGGCTTTATTGTGAAATTTTGTCCTGCACAAACAAAAACTATCTGATAAAATCGTAATGAGAAAGGAAGGACTATTCTATTATTTTAGCCTAAGGATCTATTTTGAGAAGCCATATTGCTTACTTTACTAGGCATTATCAAACATAAAGATCCAAAAAATAATAAGAAATCACGGAATTCTTTTTCAAATTTTTTGGATCTTTATTGCTAATGACTGGTAAAACAAGGAAATGTAAATGGATAAATGCTCCAGCAATCAAAACATGCTGTGAGAAGCAGGGGTAACAATAATCAACGGAAGAAACCTATTTAACTGAAAAACTGACCAGTACCTTAAAAATGTCTCCAGGTCTCCTTTGTTAAGAATATTTGATTGGTGAGTTTTTCTTTTTTTCCAATGAATTCCTTAATGATTCCTCTCCAATTTTCGTTATAATTTTAAGACTCTTTTTCGGATGGTAGAATGATAATGGAATAAACGATTGTTTTTTCCTTTTTTTTTTGAATCCTCAGGAAGAATCGGGAACTTCAACAAATGTTTCGAAAATAGTGAACATATTTGTCTTAATTATTGAAAATGGATTTTCAAAGAGTATTTTTTTAATTTAACAATACCATCTCATCTAGAAACTTAAAACAGAGGAGAGTAATTTCGAAAGAAGGTATAACATATGAAATAAATACTTTCAATTGCTATTTTTTTTTTAAATTCCAGCCGAAACCAACACATAGAGCAAGAGATATATTAGAAATGATAAAATCGAACTGCAAATGTAGTGCTAGAAAATTTTTGCAAAGCAGACATTCGCATTTTCAAGCTTATTACAACAGGTCAACATCAATTTTGCGAAAATTTTATTATGAAGAAACTAAACAATTATTTTAACGGATGGTAACTTTTTTATTCTGAATTCATCGGAGAATATTCAGAAATGATAATTCTTTAGTTTGTTCCTTTATAAACAAAACTTTATGTGTTCTACACATCCTACATAGTTTTATTTCCGATAAGTCGATGGAAACTCCTCGTTTGAGGATGCCCCGGAATATTATATCTGTAAATCATCATTTTCGGTCTTTAGAAAAGTCAAATATGGAATAAAGCACTGAAAATTTACAAACAATATGGTAAATACGGAATAAAGACTGAGATTCAACTGATTTTATAGTTAAATAGAAATATGTAAATGGAATATTATGTCTATGGATAGTGGTTATTTACAAGCATCCTGCTATTAATTAAATAATAAAAACTAAGAACAACAAAACCGACTCTCTTACGGTCCACTGTTTTGAGGTAAAATAACTATTATACTGAAGGTATAATTTTGCAAATATCAAATATGGCTTACAACAAAGATCACAAATCATTGTGAAGTTCTGAAATGATACAACAAATATTGAGGAAGAATATAATAATCGAAGAGTGGAGAAAGCTGAATTGAAAATGTCATTTAAGAAAACATCATTTAAGCAATGTAAGTATTTGTATTAATACAATTAAGGAAATGAAATAATAAAACTTCCGCATTATAAAAAAAAAAAAAAAAAAAATTTCTAATTCGTACATTTATAAAAAATCGCCAGTTCTTCCTGTTTCTTTTAATAGATAAGTATTTTAATATTTGAATGCACAACAATGATACTTTGACGAAGAAATGGAAAGCATAGATTCCTTTTTTACAGACAGATTCCTTGCTACTTTTATTTAAATTGCTTCTTTTTTGAAATTTTCGATATTTTAAAGACATAAAGAAAAGATATGCATATACTGAAAGCTTTTTAAATGCGAACTATCATAAAGATTTCATCTAATATTAAGTGGAGAGCACTGAAAATCATTTATGGTGATGTGTTCCTTCTTGAGCAATTTTAGTGCTAAATTTTTTCCATGTTTTGTGGATTCAGTTCCACAATGAGAATCCAACTGGACATTTCCAGTATTTGCAAGCATCAGTGATGCTAAAAAGTAACGATTGATATCATGCAGCGTGCTTACATTTACCATTAGCTGAAACAAGAAAGTTGAATAGAATGAAAAACATTGCAAATCAATTAAATATGATTAAATAATTGTTACAAGGCATTTGATTACAAATTCCAGTGAAGAACTTAACCTAGACAAATAATTTACTGATCGAAAGTTTCCAGATATCAAGCTGTATTTCAATTCATTGAAAATTATGCGTGGAGATTAGATTTTTTTGTCTCTGAATTCCAGTAACTATTAAGTTTTGCATTTTGTTCGGGAAAAAATATGATACTGATATAATTTTCCTCTACAACAATCGTTGGATTTTTTTCTTCCAGTAATAATCTCTACTTTGATCGTTTATGAATTTCTATCTACTAATATCTTCACAACAAATGCATGATGTTATTTACTGCACATTTTCATCTTTAATACTATTTCAGGAGTCAAAATCATCTTATTTTTAGAAGGCTAGACCTAATAAATACTAGCCTCAGCGAAATTTTTTGTTTGTCCAGTACTTTCATACTGTTCCAAGAGCTCGATACTATATTGATGAATGTTAAATTCTCGACGTGTTTCCTCTTCTTCTAATAATGGCTGAACTTTCTCCTCCCATTGTTGCACGCGCTTGCATAATTTCGATGTAGTTTCTTCCGCTGATGACCAATATCTAAAGCATAGAGCATTTTAGTGTTACAGATTAATGAAAACACAAAGGAATGCAAAATTAGAAATGAAAACAGACTCTAATATGAGTTACAGTTCTATGTTTCTATCCTTTAATACAAGCACAAAAGAAATTTCCTAATGATAAGGAATTAAAACAGCAAAGTACTAAAATATGAATTGAAAGGATAGTTAACACAAGTTTTAACAATCTTCGATCCTTTGTCAGAGTTCGAATTATTAAAAGAATTCCTTTTTATGTGTATCAGAGACGATAATCGCATTGGAAAAAAGCTATAAAAAGGATCAGCAAACTGCAAGTTAGTTGTTAACAGAAATACATTTCATTATATTGCTTCAAAAAAAAAAAAAAAATAGACAAGTAAGGCGATTGTCTCACTTTTGTAAATGAACTTTCAGCAAATCTTGATATGTCATTTGTTCTGCAGGTTTCAAAAGAAGATTCGGATCGTCAAAGTTCATATAAAGTGAAGAAACATGAACTCTATCTTCCAAATCACCGTAGGGCATATTAGCGAAAGTTAGATTGCCATCATCTAAATTAGAAGATCTAAGAAACTGTAAAAAGTTTTTTGTAGTACTACTTATGAAAAAAATTTTTACCAATAATATCAGCAGCATCCTCTATTTCGTCGCTAGAATAATTATTAGCAGCTTCATATCCATCTGCCTCTATTTCACTCTCATCTGACTGAATATCACCTATAAAAATGAATTTTAAAAAGAAATCTACGTCATAATTATTTATTCATCAACATAGAGTATATTAAAATAAATAATACACTCTTCTACTTCACGATGAGTAAGTTATGAAGTGGTAAATTCACAAAAGTCATGCCTAACCTGATTGTTGATATGATCCGATCTGTTGCGGAAAGCGGTCCTTAATCATATTCATTCGTTGCCTTTCTAAATTTCGAATAAGCCTAAAAACCAAAAGAAAACTCAATTAAATCGCTATAGACGAACTGCTGAAATATCCAGCGTAAAAAACTTACTTTCCGAAAATGATTGAGAAGTCATCATTTGGTACTAATGCAGTTCCTTTTGGTAACGAACGATATACATGCCGTTGAAGGAAATCATTGAGAGCAGAAGTTTTCAACCCTAATTTTTCTCTTTTTTTTAATCGACGTTTTTCAACTTGCTCTGGTACAAAAGAAGGTCTGCAGGCCTGCAAAATAATTCATCTCCTATAAAACAAAGGAAAACAACGACATTTGAACAGTGTAAAAATTACGAAATAGTTCACATGAATTCTGAAAAAAATAAATCAAATAACATGTGAATAACAATTTAGCAGAAGATTTTAATTTTAGAATGCTCTATATTAAGCGCCAATACGGTAATATATTTTAGAATTTTGGAAAATTTTCATTTGAAAAAAGAGATTTGCAGAGAGCCTATTAAAATGTGAAAGTGAAAATCGACTAGCGATTAGAAAATAGTCAAGAAAATGTACCCGATAAGGTGCATGCTTGCATTTCTGAAATCGAAATAAATCCATAACAGGCTCATCTTCATCTGCATCGACAAATATTTCTTCATCAGCCTGTACTTGAATCAAATTCGGAATTTTCAATGATACTACCATTCCATAATCGAAATTTTTACTAAAGTTTCTTTCTAGTTCGGTTTCTAGAGGAACAAATTTGTTTTCTAGTGGAAAAAAAAAGTGACTATTTCTTATTATTTAATTGTTAGATTTATTCATTAAGATGAGAACCAACCGGATGATAATCCTTGCCGTCCTCAACATTGTCAAATGCCCGCTCATCAAATCCGAAATCGCCAGTTTCATCGTTTGCATCTTGCACACAATTTCTGCTAACATCATCTTTTATCATTTCTGCACCAACAACAGTATCACTAACAAGCTCTACATGAGTCGTATCACGACGTGTTAATGTATTCAGATTGGTAGCAGATGTTACACGACGCACTTTCTCCACTTGACTAACAGAGCCACGAAACTGTTCATTTCCAGCTACATCTATAATAGGTGTTAATTGGCGCATTTTTTCATTGTTTAAGTTTACATATTAAAAGAAAATCTAAATGTCAATTTTTCATCGTAGTTAGAATGAAATACTGTTACAGTTTATTGAGACGTATTGCAGGAAAAAACTAAGATTATTGGGAACTTTGAAAATAAAAACTATAATTCGAAAGCCGAAACCAATTATAACGAAAATCAAATTAAAGCAGGGCTAATATCAGCTACTTGAATTTAAAATTCCTAAGATGGAAACACTGAATATTTCGTGACATAAATCCTTTATCTTCTAAGCAGATTCTAAGCAGGACTAATTCCAACTTTCCTATCCTTGCAAATCACTACACATCACTACACATCACATCACACCATCACTACACATAAGTTGGCTATTATTAATGAATTAAAGACAGTTATTTCAACCATTATGATACTACTGAAAAGAATTACCGAACTGTCCATCATCCTGTTGCATCAATACATCAACGTAGCCAGAATTGCCAAGATCCTGCTCTTGTATCACAAAGTCATTCAAAAGCTCTGCATTGACTAAATCGAGTAAAAGAGCACCCTAAAGGAGTATTCATTAGGATTAAACACAGATAAGATATAATCAAATGGAAAAGTTCAACTGCTCCAAATTCTCTTAACTGGATTGTATTTAAATTATTCGAAATAAGGAATGGAAACAACACATTGGCAGGTGATTAATTTCATGAATATATGGAATTAAATGAATGGGAAACATTTTAGCAGTAGTAGAAAGATGTCAAATTGAAAATACAGTTGCTAAAAGCACTGAAAATTTTTTCTTAAATACTTAGCGACTACTATCTATTTCATTCTTTACTCTTTCAAAGATATACATTTCATCCTGAAAAATTAACATTCATAGTTTATTTAAGGAAGCAAAACTGACGCTCTTATGGATGAAACCAGTATTGATAATGAAATCATCTTTTTTACCGATCAATTCCTTAAGATTTCGCGATGAATATAGCGGTACGTTGGTTTTCTCGAAATCAGCAAGTGGCATCAATGATATTGGTATCTGAAAATTCACAGAATCTCATATAAAATTACAAACTTCAATGATATTATCGGTCTATCATTCCAAATTATTCTATGAAACAATCGAATGATTTAAATTTGAGCAGAAGATATTGATCGATATCCAGTGAATACACGTTTCATCATAGATGAATACTGTTCTCCATTCTGTTAGCATTTTATCATTTCTTATGACAACCTGTGGGAGTAAGGGAGGAGGTTTCGCTTCACTCTTCAACACTAATGTTTTCCAATCGACAGATCGAAGGTTTGTGAATTGAATAAGCTCACAAGGATCATCCAGTTCTTGGGTAAATTCATCGACGTAATCTTCGACATTTTCCATATTATCTGTAATATGATAGTCATTATAACATTAGTATCTTCGGATTAGAGTATTTTGTCGTTACGTCATTTTTATTACTTTAAATATAATCACATATTGCATTTATCCAAAATATATCTTCAACTAGATATGCCCACTTAAACAAAATCCATTTTTCTTGAATATCATTCGTTATTTATTTAATTATTTCTTTCATGAGTATCAGCTGGTTATTTATGTATTTAATTTGAATCATTATTTCAAATCATAAAACTTCAATTCTACCACAATCCTAATATGCAACATTTCCATAGATTATATTCTACCGAAAGGTAACCATACACTTTCATCCATAAGATAACAAGTGGTAAGCAGTTAACAGTGATTAAAGAGTAAAGTGATCGGAAAATAATTCATCTCGTCACCTGAATTTCTTTTCTGGGATATCTTTTTATCACGGAGTTGTTCATAGAAATCCCGTGCAAGTCCGTGAACATACTCAACTTTCTTGCCATATATCATCGTAGAACCTTGAATAAGTATTGCTGCTTCCGCAAAATTAAATTTGCCCTCTCTACCGATTTCCACATCTTCTGATCCTGAATGATCACTTAGTTCTCGTATCCTGAATATATATACATAGCAGTGATAAGAATCATCAGACCGATGAGAATTTTTGATAATGATATTTAACTTACGTATCCTACGATGCACTATATTGACGAAACTTATCAAGAACTCATTAACGATAATGATCATGATATAATCTGTTTCCCATTGTAATGGATAGAATATACTTCTTATAGTGTACCCATAGTGACGACGAATAAAAGATGCTTACTTTTCAACGAATTCTTCCAATAGATGGCTAATATCGATATCCCAGTTTTTTTGCAAATCTCTTATGGGTTGCAAAAGGAAAGCGTATCGAGTACTTAATTCATCATCATCAGCCATCACTTATATACTATACTGAAAAGATAGATTAATCCATGTCATAGGTTAAACATTCAATTTACCCAAATTTCATAACAATCAAATGTTTTTACAGTAATCCAAGAAAGAACACTTGCTTAATCCTATCTGTCAAGGAACCTCAGGAACTAACTTCTCAATCTAAGAAATCCTAGAAACTACCTGTAATCTAAGAAATTTTTCCGAAATTTCAAAAATCTCATCTCCCGCGTGAAATTGCCTAGGCCGCAAAATACCGACTCTGCAGCAAAGAAAGGATAAGAGTTGTGGTTACGTTCGAAAGGGTTTGTTTTTGTGTGAGGTGAAGTGTTGGTTAGGGCTGGAATCCTCCTTAAGGTACAGTTCTTGAGTAAGGATAGGCTTAGAGATTATGTATGGATAAACTTGTCATGAAAGTTTTTTGTTTATATTGTTATGAAAAGTTTTATTGATGTTCCAAAAGAAAATGAATATTTCCCTTGCAACAGTAAAAAGAAAATTACAAATCATTGTTCCGTCAATCAGTAAAACCTTTCTTCCTGTTTGAACAAAGGTTTTATTGATTGACGGAACAGTGATTCTTTGTTTATCTTATAAGCAATTCATAGAAATATCCAAGTGAATTGATCAATGGATTATTCTTACCTTTGTTGCTCATAGAGTTTGGGTAGAATAACTGAATTGTCGATTGCTATGTCAATCCCTGTCGAACTATTATTGTGTCATGTAAAAACTCCAAACTTAACCTGAACTCAATTCCAAAATCTAGCCTTGAAATTCTTTCGGGGCTCCTTATCACGATTGTCGGTAAACATAGTTATCAGCTTGTTGTGTGGCATATTTTATTATTTATCATTTTATCATATCACAGTTTCTATCATTTATAGCTTTCGTTTTATTGTTGCAAGAAAAGTTTTTTTTTTTTTTCAAGATTTCCAATGAATGTTCCTTACTTAGACTTAAGGATATTTTTCTATATATGAGTAAATTTCTTGAAGAAAAAAGTCAAAAGTCAAGATTTTTAATAGGTTAGTGGTACCGTGATTTCAAAATGTATTATAATATTTATATTGTAATTTTAGATCCGGAAATAAATTAAAGCATTTATGATATCAGTTTTGCAGGAAAATATCGATAATGTATTATGAAAATGAAGATGAATCGGTAAAAGATGTGATGAAAAAAATTATCGATATGCTCTGTGGGTTGATAAGCTACGAATCTTCAGACATTGATACCGTGAAAGCGACGAATGATTATGAGGATGCCAAGGTTAGAGACGAATTTTGCTAGGATACTTAGGTTTATCGGTGAATAAACAGGATACTTCTTTCCGTTATTTCATATGTTTTGTCATTTTCAATGGGATTGGTTGTCAGTAATATCTCACGCTTCTTAGAAATAGAGGGTCATGTAATATGATTTCTTTAATTTAACAATAGTTGAAGATATATTTCGAATAGTTTTATTACGTCATTAAAAATTATTGAAATGTGACGAATTATTTTTAGGAATTCACATATTCCAATAATAGGGATTCAAATTCATCAACGGATGAGGAGAATAACAACTGGACGATGAGACATTATCACATGGGTATTGCTGCCTTCCTTAATCAAGTTCGTCTGAAATTGTCTTTGCTCCATATTTGTGGTATTTTTATTGTTTGATTTTTAAAGTAAAACTGTTTCGGAGACGAACCGGAGACGACCCTTATATATTTCTTCAGGATTCTCGATTAGAAAGTACATCTTCCAGAAAAAGGAACATGGAAATAGTCTCAGAAAAAGAAAGTTGTAGTGCTTTTTCTGGTAATATTAAGGTAAGCATTAAAACATTTTGAACAGATGTTTTATGTTCAACTCATTTAAATCTCTTTTTGTGTAAGTAGTCTTACATTGTTCCGCATCACTTGCGAGAGTTTTAAAATCTCGGACATCATATATATCCAGATTTCACTGCATCTTCACTTAAAATTGATGGGTTTTGTGGAAGCATCTCGCAGTATCAGTTATCAAACCTTTAATTATTATTATTTTAAAACTCAAAAGGCATACAGCAAATGAAACGAATTTTGCAGAGTCAAAAGACCAGTGGTTACCAGGAAATACCGCGAAAGATTGCCCGACCGCAGTATTCAAATTTCAAAGAGGTATTAAGGGAGAGGAAACTTTTTGTAACAAAATCTGCTGATTATGGTTTCAATTTATCGCATTTTTGCAACAACTACATAAAATGCTGCAAATGGAGCGATTCGGGTAGTTATTTAGCTACGACTAGTCAGGATAGGATAGCTCGGATATTTCATTTTGATCCTGAAAATCTCAAGGTCAATTTTCAGCTATTTGTTGCTGCATTATTTTCTTTATTTTATATCCGAATATAATCTATTATGATGAACATTTACAATTTATTTCCTATACTGAACAGTATTTTAGATATCTATGCCATCTTTAAGCTAGTGATTTAAAAAAAAAAAAAGAAAGAAACAGAAGCTTTGTATTCAGCGTAGAAGGCATTTCTTTTTCATATACTGACCATTTTTTTCAAGCTGGAACTGAAATCTTCGATAAATATGGGCGATTTGATTTATGATTCATGTTGGCATCCGATCAATAATTGGCTAATAACAAGCAGCAAAGATCATCCAATCCATGTATGGGATTCAGATGGACGATGGTTGGCAACATTTCGTGGTGTTAATAGTCTCGTAAGTTCTCAGTTTCGATAATATAATGAAACAATGAGATTTCAGGAAAGCATTGAATACAGGGAAATAGAGGACAGTAGTGTTCTATATCTTAGGTTTTTAATCAATTACAGGTCATCTGGTCGACTCTGTCTTAAAAGTATTTCACGCAGTGACAAATAAATTTATTAATGTTGAAGAATTACAGGATGAATTGGATAGTGCTCATTCACTCTGCTTTACTTCTGATGGCTCCTGTTTATATGCTGGTTATAAAAGCATCATTAGGAAGTTCGATATGAATCGTTCTGGCCATCAGGTTTCTGAACTGGCTACGTGGAGTAAGTTAGTGTCCTAGGTCTCATTATCAATGAAAAGTTTCGACTTTGAAGATTTTCCAATTATTATTCTTGTCTTTTGAACTTCCCTTTCTTGTTCATTTTCACATTATAGCTAAAGAATCGAAGGGACAAAAGGGTATTATCTCCTGTATTGCTGTCAGCCCCATATTACCGACGAATTATGTTGCTGGGTCATATGGCAAAACGGGTAAATCTTTTGATTCATATAAACGAAAACTTTCTTTTAATGAACAAGTGTTCGAGTGCGTAATCAAATAAGTTGTAATAATAGCGATGATTTAGAATTTTTAAATTATCAAAATACGAACATTTTTCAGTTGCCTTTTATTCGGATTATTCACCGACTGTGGAATGCATGTTCGAATGCCCGTTAGCTGTAACTTTACTTCGCTATACTCCTGATGGCAATTTTTTGCTGACAGCGGGAAGAAAGGTATTCGTTTCCATCCATAATTCAGTTCTTATGCAAAAAAGATTTCTTAGATGGATTTCTTTTTGTTTATACATCGACGGATAGAATGCTTAAAGGGGAATCGAAATTAAAAATGGAACTTATGATTCCTTCAGATATGTTGTTTCCTTTTTTTTTTTGAGCATTTTTCTGTTCGATTTATTGCAGGATGATGATATTATATGCTGGGATTTACGATATCCTGGAAAGATATATAGTTTATATAGGCGACCATCGACAACGAGTCAGCGTATTTACTTCGACATAGACAGGTATATTGCTTATAGATAATGATTTAACCTTTAAAAAGTAAGGAAAAGATACTGCTTTACTCCTGACGCTGACGCGGTAACAAATTGTGAGGAAATTAAAGGAAGAGAAAAAAATTGAGGAAGGTTAGAGTTATCAAAATATTTGAATTTCAGTTCAGGCACATATTTATTCAGTGGCAGTAGCAAGGGTGAATTGTGCATCTTCGATCTGAAATGCACGAACGGTGATGAACCAATAGATCCGTGTTTCCGTTTGTCCGCGCATAATTCAGCATTATGTGGCGTAAGGTTTGTGTGATTTCTTGCAGATTATTTTGTTCCTTGTTAATGTACATAAGGGAAAATCTGATGATTAATAAGTGTGGCAGAGAGAAAATAGAAGTATCATCGCCTTATATTAATTGTAAGTATAATTGGTGGAAAGGGCGAATTTTCGTTCGCACTTTTTGTTATAAAACAAGCTGACAGACATCATTTATTGGTAACAGTTGAATTGGTAATCGTTTTTTAGCATCCATAAAGAACGACCAATCGTAGCCACTTGCAGTGGACAAAGAGTTTTTCCATTCCCTGAACTGGACCAAATGGATGACATTGGTCCAGGAAGCATATATGAAGATATAAATTCACCGGAACTTCTGGACAATTCTTTAGTGCTGTGGTCCTTTGATCAGTAATCTATGATTATTTTTATAATAGAACAAATGATATTCGGCTGTGAAAGATTCATTAATTATTGTGATTGTTATTAGCATTATATCAAATAAGATTCTATGTATATCGAAGCATAAATAGCTATCCTTAAGT
>JAOVVO010000497.1:0-61742 GCA_028564675.1 Onchocerca lupi
ATAATAATAATAATAATAATAATAATAATAATAATAATAATAATAATAATAATAATAATAATAATAATAATAATAATAATAATAACAATAATAATAATAATAATAATAATAATAATAATAATAATAAAATTCAACGAATGGAATAAATTTGAAAGAATGGATAAAATTTTTAGTGAATACAATATATAATTTTTTAAACAAAAGCTCATAGACTTAAGATAGTTTTATAAAAATTTTGTAAAGATTTGTAGAAATAAAAAGAGATATTCTTGTCAAGTCTAATTCTTTGAACTATAATTTATTTTCGAATATTATTTATAGTATAATTAATTATTTTAATATAATATTTATTTCCCAGACATCTTTATTACCGGAAGCAGTGAACTACTGGCAAATTGCACTAGCAGTACGTCCAACAGCTATGCCAATACGACTTTATAGGTAGGTTATTTTATTTTTATTTTTAAAGTATCAAGTGGATATTGTAACTTAAATAAATGCGAACCGAATGTATACATTGTTTTAAACTCAAAATAGGAAGAAAAAGGCAATTAAATTTTGAAAGAAAAAAGAAAGAAAAGAAGAAAAAAACAAATTACTATTTATTAAATCACTGTTTTTCAAATTACTATTCTTTCATCTTCTGCTGGAGATTTTTTTTACCGAATATTTAATTTATGAATATTTCATGAAATTCTTGAATTTATAAATAAAAAAGGGAAACGAATGGAACGAACAATAATTTCTGTATTACTGTGTTATGATATCAACTATTAAGATGATCAGATCAATAGATTATCATTAATGATGATAATTTATCATTCAGTAATAAAAAATGCAGCATCATCTGCCAGTGTGCTTTGTTGTTGATCTAAAAATTTTTAAAAATCTGATGTAATTTTATCAAAAATTAAATAAGGAATTATCGGTAGAAAAAAGAAGAAATGAGAACAAAATCGTAATCAAATTAGAAATGAAAAAGAAGATGGAATTGTTTAAAAATTGGAATTATCAAGAATGAAATGTTTACAATCAAAAATGTTACAAAATGAAATTTAATTTTTAGAAAATGTATATCAAATCTATATTATATGCGTGTATACGAGAAACGACAATCATGTGTACTAGGCTGCAAAAACGAGACAAGTTGTGGTGAAGTTATCATTCCAGATGAGCATTTATATGTAAGTTTGTTTTACTTTTACACAAACAAACATTTTACTGATAAGGCCCTGATCACGATTGATTTTAAGTACAAACAAACATTCTAATGGTAAGAACATTCTATGATTGATTTAGACATAAACAAAATATTCTACTGATTAAGCACTGATTATGATTGATTTTGGATGGATCATTTTCTGTCACTTCATTATTTCATTAAATTAAAAAATTTCTGCCATTATATGAAAAAATACTTGATCTTTTGATGGAAAAATTTTATAAAAATGGTGAATTACTGACACTGGAAGCAACAGATAGATAGTCCATTTATCGATTTCTATATTTCCAGAATTCATTACTTTTTTTTTTTTATTTCGGGAAGAAAAAAGATTGCATTTTATAATAGATTGTTTTGATTGCAATCACTTCTTTATGTAATTATGATATTTTTGAATGCTTAAACATTTTTAGCAATGCCGTTACTGTACATCACCCGATTCTCAAAATTGCGATATTACGGGACCTCCCGATGGAATTGGTGTACCAAATACTGATTTTCTCCTTTATGTTTCTGCCGTATTGTCAGAACGTTGTAAAAATGTTGATACAGTAGCATATGCAGCACACTGTCAACAAGAAGCTGATCTAGATAGGTCATTTTACTTTTTATTTACTAATTTACAAAATTAATCTAAGAATGGTAAACTCTAAACTTCAAAATGAGCAGAGCAAAATTAAGCTAAGAAAACTGCAAGCTTATATATTCATTTAAAATGGCTTAAAAGAGAAGACTTGAAATGGATTAGAAGAGGATGCTATTAACAGCTAAACATCGATCGCATTGCATATTTCATCTTTTAACTTATTTCTTTTTTCAAATTTTATTAAGCAATTTTTAAAATAACAGACCAATTGCTGGACATGTTAATTTGTGTCCAAATGCGCTTTCAACTGCACTACATGATCGTGAAGTATTAATTTCAACGGTAAAGCATGAAATTTTACATGCTTTGGGATTTTCCGCGGGATTATACGCCTTCTTTCGGGATGATAATGGAAATCCACGAACACGACGAAACCGATATAATAAACCGGTTTCGTTGAATAAAGAACATGGATATTATAATTGGGATCAGAATACCATCCAAACAATTATACGAGATGATTGGTGGACTGCAGAAGGAATGGTAAGAGTAAAACAAAGATTGAAAAATGAAAGAAATTCGGGATGAGAGATTGCATAATGGCATAAATCAGGATGACATGACCGGAAAATCAAATGAGATTAATTAATTGTATAATGTATTTGATGACATTGAACATTTTGCTTTTGCCGGAAAAAGTTTGTTTAATATTTTGTTAAGGGAGGAAAGTTCTGATTTTTATAGATATCACATCCAGTACATATAATGGTAACTCCACGTGTACAACAGGAAGCTCAACGACATTTCAATTGTTCAGATTTGGAAGGAGCTGAGCTTGAAAATCAAGGTGGTGATGGTACCGCTTTTACACATTGGGAAAAGCGCCTTTTCGAAGTAAGTTCATAGATGGGAAATATTCTGCTTTTTCGAATTTTAAATTAAAAAAATGGTTTCAAAACTTATAATGTCAAATAATAAAAATCCTAATCAATTAACTAGTGTAAGTTAAGAATGATATAAAAATAATTTAAGTTTTTGTATTTCTAAACTTACTTTACGTCTTCAAATTCTGGACTTTTAAAAGAGCCGTAAATTTTTCTCTTTGAAATGTCGTTGCTAGCATGTTGTTATAAAACTTAATATTATTTCATAAATTGAACATTGCAAAACAAAAGTTATACATTTTTAAGTTTCTGATTTCTATTTCACAAAGATGGTTTTGTATTACTTTAAGTAATTGACCCACAGGTGTTGTAATGTTCGAAATTAACTAACTTATAAGAATAATGGTTTAATTAAAATTTCAGAATGAAGCAATGACGGGTACTCATACGCAAAATCCGGTCTATTCTCGGTTGACTCTTGCACTCTTGGAAGACAGTGGATGGTATAAACCGAATTACAGGTTAAGTTTGGTTTGATTAAAATATTAATACAAAGTAAAGAAAAAAGAAGTAGTAACTAATAAGAATTAATTGGAAAATTTCATAAGATTTTTAACAGACTGATCTTTCAGATTATTAAAATTGGAAATTCTCTTTGAGTGTTTGATTTCGATTTAGAAGCTTCAAATCTCATATTTATTATTTTGGCATTACTTGGTTGTTTTTTCCAAAAATTTAGGTACTTCTAGCTGGTTTTACATTATCTGCAAAGTAATTAAAAATTTAAATTTTAAAGTTGAAAAATCAATTTATTTTAGCGCTGCTGAAGAACTTCTTTGGGGTTATCATCTTGGTTGTGAGTTTGCGAGGAAAAGTTGTGGTGAATGGATTCGAAATCGACGAGAAAAGTGAGTTTTCCGATGAGAAATGCAATGCTTCTTCTAAATGTTATGCAAATCTTTCCTAACAATGTCTACGATTCCTTAGTTTTTGTTTTGTCAGTTTACTCTTAGTTTCTTTACCAATGATCGAGTAGTTTTCTTTCCCTTCCTTGAAATTCCATACCACTACATTTTTGTCAGTTTAAAAAAAAAAAAAGGAAATACTATTCAAAATTATTTCTTCACAACCCAAAAGAATGAGAAATAAAATTCAATTATACAGCTTTTACCCCAAATTTTTTTTCTTCATTACCCCTTATTTTTTTTTTTTTTTTTTTTTTTTGTAATTTACAGAATATTAATTTTCAAATTACATATAAGAATGATTTTTTACTAGAGCCATTTTATTTATTTATTTAATTTTTAATAGACCATTTATTTTATTCATTATCCTATGCAGTCTATAATTTTGCTTCCAAAAGTATTTTACTTCCAGAAATCTTTTGCTAGCACCATTTTGCAACGAAATTAAACATGATGGGAAACGTTCATTGGCGACAACACGATGTACAGCAGAACGAGATTCGTTAGCTTTGTGCAATTTGGTATGTTTATTTTGTTTGCGAAAAAGGATTAATTAATTTTGAGGATTTTCTAAACTAGCAAAAATCAGCAATCCTTCATAAACTTCCACAAATTCAGTCCGCGAATTTGATTTTGCCTATATATATAAGAATTACAAACGAAGGCGAAGAATAGCTCTGTCTCAAGCTCTATCTGAAAATCAAGACATTTTAAATACCGATATCAAATTTAAAATAGAGCTTGAATGTTCGAATTCATTATAAACAATTCTAATTTTAGATACCTTATCGAAAACCGCTTCCAGTAGAATATCGCAATTTCGCTTTCTTGGATGAAATACAAGGTGAGAGTGCCATATATTATGGTGGATCCGTGGAGCTTGCTGATTATTGCCCGTACAACCAGGTTTGCTCACATTATTTTTTGCTGTCTTGTTTGTTTATTATTTACGATTAATATTTTTTTGCGGCTTTTCTTTCATAAGGTCCAGTTAAACATTCACCATTTTCCTTAAAGCTTCTTTTTCCTATTTGAAGTTTTTTTTTGCTTGGAAGAGATTGAAAATTTTGGAAATTCAATAAGATATGGTTTACTTTTATTAAAAGTTTCTTATTTATATAATTCAATGAAGAAATTTGCAGTCCATTCTTGAAATATTTGTCAGGACATACTAAAATAGAAACCTAAACTCAGTATATTTAAATTTTCATGTTCTATTAAATGCTAATATTATTGGTACTTTCCTTGCTCATTAAGCAGCAAAAAAATTAGAATTCAGTTTTAATTAAATCAGTTTCATTTTAGGAATTTGAATGGAAAGCACCAAATTCAACGGAACGTCGTGATAGTCGGTGTGAATTAGATGGAAATTTTACACCCAATCAAGCAAATTCAGTATTGGAAGTATATGGTAATCAGTCAAAATGCTTCGATTTAGCAACTTTTTGGACCGAGCGAAAATGTGGTCATATTCGAACATTTCTTCAGTATAAAGCTGGCTGCTATCAGGTGAATTCTTATCAAGTTTCAATTTATTCTAAGAGGTAAGATATTTAAATCATCTTTTTGAATATTCCTATCATTATTAGAACAGCGAGACTTCACATGACTGGTTGAAATCCAAATTCAGTGGCGAGCCGTGTGACAGAAAGATTAAGTCTTAATTTTTTTTTCTTCAGAGTTCAGAGTATCTAGTTTGTTCATTGTGTCCATATTATTTTATTATGTCATTATTTTTACATTCAATGTCAGTATGAATGCAGCGAAGGTCGCTTGAATATTGGTTTGTTCAATGAAAGTTTTTTCTATCCGTGTTATTTTACCGGCCAATACATCCACATCCGAAAGGTTCTTTGTTTGCAAATTAAATTACCATATAAATCGTCATTTAAATAGTTTCTTAATCGATAGTTTTAATAAATTTTCTGTTCTTTTTGTTCTATTCCTTCAATTTGTAATGTAAAAAGTTATTTTTACTCAGTTTCTAATACAGTTTTGAAACAGACGGTGAAAAGCCTTGAAAAATAAAGGAAGTGTAGTTTGACTATTTTCTTATTCTATCTTGAACTGGCATTGTATTCTGTTGAAGAGGATTTTCTGAATAGGAAAGCTTTTTATCTGCTTTGCAGATCATAAATGGTTGGTTACGCGAGGGGGTAATCATTTGTCCATCATGTGAAGAAATTTGCCGTCCGGGACATTTCTCTTTCGATGACAAGTTCGGTTACTGTCAGGAGACAAACATGAATGAAATCCCCGAATATGTAGGAGATGTGCTGCTAGATGAACCTTGTGCAGCAAGCACTTCTCATTTTAGCTTAATTTTTTTTCTTTTCATTTTTCTTGTACGGTTTTTGCATACTTTCATCTTTTCGGGTATTTTACATGATTTTTCCATAACACATTCTTTTATTAGAAGACGATGAATCAATAAAATTTAGTTAAATAGTTTGTATAATATTGACAATAAATATTCAGGAAGTAATACGTATAATTAATATAATAAGGATACAAAAGTAAGGTTTTGTTTTTTTTTTTTTTTTTTTTTTTTGTTCAATGAAAAGTAGCCTAGATAAACTAGGAATTAGCACATGGCTTCAATGAATTGTGATGAAATTCGATAATTTATATGTTGTAGGTTCACATTTTATTTGTCTCGAAAATGGTTTTTTTTTTTTTTTTTTTTGTTTTAATCTTATGAGTTCAGCTTTTTTTTAATTTGGTTTTTTTTTCTTTTCGGTATTCGTTTGATGTGTTATGCTATTCTAGAATTGGTATTGTATTAGTTTTTTTTCATTTGTTTAATTATATTTTCCATTTCTTTGTCGTGTGATATGTGATTTTAAATATTATTCTATTGAGAATAGTCTGTAGTTGAGCTATTGTTCTTTTGTGGTTTTTTTTTTTGTATGTTCTTTCCTAAAATTTTAAAGTATGTCATAATTGTTGAAGCGGCTGTGATATATGTTAGTATATTTTTTTCCTTATGTTTCTGATTTCATTTGATAGTTTTTCTACTTTGTATCTTAATTGAAATTGCTACTGTGATAAAAGCTTCAAATTGGACTTTTTTTTTTACAAAACTTCCAGTGTTTAGAATTCTGCAAAATTATATTTCTCAACGTACATATTTTCATTGACATTCATTGCGAAGATGACATATTTCTTGATTGTTAAAAACCGAACAATATAATCGATGGAAAACTGATAATTTAAATGTATGAAGCAAAAATAAAATGACCGTTTCAATTATAAATGTTCTTTGAATTGATGTCACCGGAGGATATATATTTGCAAGAGCATAGCTTGCTATATTTGAGAAAAAGAGGAATGGCTCATGAGAGGAAAAGTTATGTGGGCAGAGAATATGACGACTTAATGTTTTTAAAGTGACTTTTTTCTTTTTTTTTTTTTTTTTTTTTGTGTGTGTGCTTAATGGTATGAAACAATATGGTGTGACTTCCGGCAATGACTGGAACATCTTTCATGTTTCGCAAATGACGAAAGTATCTAGTAATAAGATCTAAAAGTTGAGTTTCCAGTTTTTGAAAAGCCAACTGAAAAAAAAACGGAATGAATATTGTCGATGAGGCCGTTGTGTGGGGCAAGCGAAGTATAGATCCATGGCATCGAATGACATGTTGTCCAGAAGCTATTTTCACTGTAATTGAATTTTGTCAGGTTATTCCTTCAACGAATTTTCTTAACAATAAGTGACTTATGTGAAAATTATTTTTCAAATTTTTATTATTACGCAAAAGTAATAAAATTATTTCAATTTTATTATTATTACATTTCTGTCGCTGTATTTAACTTTACCTTATGAAGATTTCATTAATTTTATGTGTGGTCGAAAATTCAGTTCTCACAAAGAATTTTGTTTTGTTTTTTTTTTTTTTTTTTTTTTTTTTTTTTTGCAATTTGCAAAATTATACCTTGAAATATAAATGTATATTTGGTATGTGCGTAATTTTGCTGTTAATATTTGGTATGTAAAATATAACAAGATTTAAATGTTAAGTTTGATTTTACCTCCTGCTACTTTATGACGTACATTTACATTAGAAAAATTTTCCCTTACCTGTAATTCATAACAATAATACAATATTTAGCAAAACTGTCTAAGAAATGAAAAAAAATGGTATTTACAAAAATCAAAAAAGAAAAATTAAGTTTCTTAAGTTTCTCTTAATATTCTATTGAAACCTAAAAAGTTAAGTTTTTCTTAATTTGCTGCAAAAATTTGTATATTCTTGATATTTGAATACGCAGTTCATTGTCATGCGCTTTTTCATAGGCACAAGGCCCTCGACCGCTATATTCATATCCCGCTAATGTTCGTGGTCCACATCTTGACATGGATAGTGTTGCTCTTTGGTTAATGAGCGCCGAAGTTATTAATGGTTCCAGCATGATAATTTACAATCAGCAAATGGCTATCTACGCATGTGTTCATTATTCAACTTTACTCGATTTGCACGCTCGAGCATTTCAGGTTTGATTAATTTTAATTGTTGTAAAGCTTCATGAATAAAATTCGTTATAAGGAAAAGAAATGAGATAAAAACGCTTCAATTGGGGAAGTTCTTCACTATTAATAGTGTCATTTTAGATTTTAACTACTAATGTCAATTAGAAAGGAAGGAACAAATATCCTATATAAAAGTTCTGTAAATTTAGTAATCATGAATTTTATAGTTTCCTTACATATATCGAAATCTGTCATCAAAATAATCAGCGACAGTGTCTGTCTGATATTTCGATTTGAGATATTAAGTATAATTTTCGGTCAGTTTTAGCGACCTTTATCGTTGGCGCTATTAACACCTGTAAAACCGACGGCAGCAGTATTTAAGGAATTCATTGATGCAAGTAGACATGTGTTCTTGCCATTATTGGTTTGCAATCAGACTTTATTCAAGTTCGTTTTCCTTTTTTTCTTAATGTTTAATTGAAATTTTTAGTACCAGTTAGCATAAAGGAAAAAACGTAAGAAAATTCTGAAAAGCAAGAATTAAAAGACCAAATTATCGATGCCGTTCACATAATCAATGATTCATTTTGATTTTAGAATTCAGTCATTTTAACATTCTTCGGTAAGAAAATAACAAAAGATCTGTTCTTGTTTACATCTTTAATTTAAATGAAGAATAATGCATGGATATGAAGGTCAGATCTTATCCGACTGATCAACTTAGCTAAAACAATGGAACTCAAAACACCAGATAAGAAAAACTTGCCTTCATCAATATCAAAATCTGCCATGATTAAAATTCAGTCAGTAGCTGATCAGGTATTCTTATTTCGTTTTATATCATTTTAGATCATATTCACACAAATAAAATTTTTCATTCGGAAATACTAAAAAATGAAAGATTCCTCATTTCTATTTGGATAAAGCAAAATCTTTTTTTGTATCGCACAAAAGTGGTGCAAAAAGCAATGAAAAGATTTGTTCACTTAGCCATTTTTTGTTTTCTATAATTCTCTCTTTATCTTTATAGCTAATTTGTTTTCTCCGTAAAAGTGGTCATAAAAAAATCTTATATCAAGAATAAGGTTATATCGATATCATCCCAACAATGGCTGGGCTTTCCCTGTTCCCCTCTTCATTAATTTTTGTGAGATGGACGCTTCTATTTTATCTCTTTTATGAGTTATTGAAGTATTTGTATTTGATCTCTTGAAATATATTTGTGATTTCTTGAAAAGCCTTGTGTAAATTTCGGATGAAGTTGTGGAGAATTTGATCATCATTTGTACCAAAAATGAAACAAAATTACTGATTCAAAATTTCGCTTAACATTTCAAGCACATCTGAAATGTATACTTTCTCGTGCTTTTTTTTCAATATTTTTTAAATTTTTTTACAGGCTAAACGCATGTTGCAAAGGTTTGAAAATGATGGCGTGAAAAAGATGGTGAATAATTCTCTGTATTGTAATGGACACGATTTAGTGAATAATGATGTTAAAATTTTGGAACAGTTTATTGATGATCCTCCACTATCACTGCAAGAAATGAAATTTTTAACACCATGTGTCAGTTTTATGTTTATCTGCTTACTTATTGAATTTTACAATTTTATAAAGAAAATATTTGTCAACCTGTCTGGCAAATAGACTTAGTAAATGGCACTATGAGATGATTTTAAGCTGCAGTTATTAGTCCCATCGGCTTCCCGATATAGCTAAGAACACTCTAAGAAGTAAATGTCCATTACAGACAATGCACTTATAAGAATGATAAAAAGTGTAAATTGGCATAACATGGCTTTTTTTTTTCTTTTTCAGTAAAAATTGGGCAATTAATAAATAAATTATATCATATATTAATCTTTGAAAGAAAAAGAAATTGAGAAAGGGGAGAGAGAGGGAGAAGGATAATATACAATCTTTCTTATGCTCAGCTGTTGTAGAAAAGATTTAAAAGGAATCAATATTGAGTAAAGATTGAGTCACTATTCGAGTTATATTTGAAAAAGTGAAGATAGATAAACTGGGATGAGTTTGCTTTATTATGAAATAAATTTTGTATGAGATTTCAGACATATGATGGGTTTATTAAAGCGCTTCCAGAAGTATATGAAAAACTTGTTAAAGCTGCTCAATTGCATAGTACGGGAACTTTATTTTGCGCTGCAGCACCAGTGTTAAAATTGAAAGATTGTAACAATCACAGTTTAGATGACGATAGTACCAGTGCTACATCCATGTTAGTGGTCCTAAATATATTTTATGGATAATATTTCAATTCTTAGCTTAAGGTAATCAATTGTCTTTCTCGAACTACATAAAATGTTATTAAGAGAAGCTATTTGTCGGATTAAAAATGGGTTTCCTGTGTTGGAATTATTTCATCATGGTTTTTAATTGATATTGTTTTAGGAACTTTCTGGATGAAAATGATTACACAAGGAATCTAACCACTATTGTAGAGGGTTTGGACAAGGTGAAAATTTTCTAATGATAAATTGAATGTTCTCATAAAAGAACAGTATATCAGTTTTTTAAATTGATTTAACGAATTATATTGTGTTAACAGTGTTGTATTACCAACATAATTCCACTGAGTCATTTTAAATTTCAGAGGGAAATATATCTGCGCTAGTGATAGAATAATGATAAATTTATTAGCTTATAGAATAATGTAGAAAGAAATGAAAAGCTAATAAATATAGAATAAAAAGCTAATAAATTTATCATTATTATATAGAATAATAGAATAATGATAAATTTATTAGCTTTTTTAAATTAAGTTTTGGTATTGCTAGATTCAACTTATGCCATAGTAGAATAGTGGATGCTTTTTGGATTCAAAGCAGGTTTTTTTTTTTTTTATTTTTATCGAATTTCTTTTTTTGCAGATTTTATTTGCTCTATTAAGTGGTGAAAAATTGGCGCTTTGGTCAGTGGAAGAGAGAAAGAGTTTGGGGAAAGACTTACTTAAAAAACTGAATTTGTTACGAATTTGCATGCAAAGACAAAGTGCACCATGGAAAAAAGTACATAATAAGTAGGTTGTGATTCTTACTATTATTTCAATATAGTCTATATAGATTCCTAGATATTCCGAAAGAGGGTTTTAAAAGCTTTATTATCATCTTTTTTAAATATATAGATATCTATGCAGGATTTATAAAATGTTCTAGACTCTTTTGATTTAAATCGTAGCCAGAGATTAATGAATCTTTAAATATTCCCATTTGCCTCCATATCATTTCCAGATTTCGTTGTCAGTGAGAGTAATATTAGGTAGAAGCCTCAGATAGTATGAACAAGAGAGACTAATTTCTGTACTGTTTGACTTGTGATAGCATGATACAGATCTCTGACTAAATTTATCAAAGAAAATGAGTGAAGAATGATCACTCCCATGGCTATTTTTGCAAGAAAAAAAAAATGAATTTGTAGAATTGAGGATTGTCAGTTGTTCGGGGAAAGTGTTCCACGTAAAACAACAGTAAACGATTCAAAGGATGCAATGTTATGTGTCTACGATGTTGAAGGCCGGTGGCTCAAATGCAGGAATTATAAAGGTATATTATGTGGAAAATGATTTTCTCAAGTAGGTATATTTCATCTGCATGTATCTCTTTAATATGTTTATTTAAGCTTAATTGGTCGTTTTTGTCAATCGCCAACATTTTCAGGTAAATTATTAAGCTTCTTATCATCTAAACGAAGTGACTCATTCCCCTCTGACTATACGCTAATTCAGTATGTTATGGCTCAATTAACCGAATTGTGCTCAGTTGTATATTTGGCGAAATACAGCGATCCAAATGAATTACGAGAACGACTACAAATAGAAGAGGATGATTTTAAAATGATTATTAATTTATTGGCTGAAATCGATGTTTTAAAATACGGTTGGATGAAAGAAAAGATGAAAAAGGAGAGTAACTTGGGAATGATCACTGTTAAAATTTAAGTTCATTAATAATTTGTATAAATTTGTATATTCTGCTGTATTTGCAAATCTATCGATCTTTAATGTTTTTATTGATGCTTATATTGGTTTCACTCAAATTTCATTTTTGTATACAAGTATCGTATTAATCTAAGATTCTTTTCAATCTATTTAAAGCTTTTCCGAAGTAAATAACATAAATATTTAAAATTTTTTTAAAGGAAATGATAAAAATATTAGAAAAATGAATAAATAATACCGTAAAATTTCAAAATAAAATTAATTAACATCTTGCATATAGAAAAATCACGGAAGTACAGGATGAAGGAGAACATAAAAGAAGAATAATATTAAAAACATTCCAAATATAATTTAAACTATTTATTTTATAAATTTCAGACTTGAAAATTCGTATTCTTCAATTTTATGTTTGATCCAATAGATTAACAAAAAATTTTTTTCCGTTTTAAATAATTTCTTTTTTTTTCCTTTTTTTTTTTTTATTTTAGATTGCTCAAGAAAAAAAAAATTGCAGTTAATTCGATAATTCCTGTAAATTACAGTTTAGTTTCCCAGTTTGTCTCCATTTCCTTGAATTGCCATATCGTTGGCTGACCAAAATGTTTTGCTTGAATATCTGTTGTAGCCCAGCTAGAAAATTTTTGCCTGATAAATTTTCCTTAAGAAGTGGAAAGAAATATTAAAAAACTTAGAAGAAAATTAGAGATTGGTAATGAAATTCAAAGACTAATATTTGATATATTACTTTTATTTGTATAGTAAAAGAAACGTTACTTGAAAGGAGGAAGAGGATCATAAGTTGGTCCACCCCATGCTTTGAAACGAAGATTCTTGAACAACTGATAATTTGTTCCCTGAAAATTACTTTCTTTCATTTAGACCCATTAATACTATTAATTATATTTCAACTCTTGGAAAGTACATCTGGAATAATTGAATTACAATCGAAAAAAAGCTCGTGAAAATAGCTATAAAATGATTTGGTCTGACTAAAGCAACTAATTTCTATGAATTTTAATATATATTTCATAATTAGTCGGTTCTTTGCGAAGTTATCCCTACTAATGGTTTAGATTTTATAAGTATAGAAGAATGGAATTGTCTGAATTTTATTTAAAATAAGATTACTTTGTAATCAATAGCACCATGATTTCGATGACCCATTACACTGAGTTCATATGTACCGTTAGCTGGATTCAGATCTCCACGTGTAGATATGCTTGCTTCTGCTGAATACGGAGGTGTACATTCACATTTGCTGAATTCGTCATGCTTATAATCATTGTATCTGAAAAAAAAAATTTTTACGTAGAGTACGTAGAATTTTTTATAGCTTCGAAAAGCAGAACTTTTCTTCTTCTTTAAGAATTTAAAATTTCTTTGAATATTTTTCTTTTTGTTTTTTCGGAAAATTTCAAAATTATTTTAAAGCAATTTGAAACTTTTTCCTTAGTACCTCATTAATTTTTGCAAACTATCCAAATCGACAACTTTATGATGATCACGCTTGAAAATTTTAGAACGTGGACAACTCTCCCATTTATACCAATCCCACATTTGACCCTTTTGCTCGGAACCACTTATTTCACTAATCGTTTTAAAATATGCAATATTATAACTTGGCCAATATGTGTAATTCTTCAAAAACCATGTCATATCGTGAGCAATCACAAGTCCACTAAATATATTTAATTAAATAAGCATTTCTTTTCCTTTTTTTCTAAATTAATATATAAAAAAAGTTGAAACAGAAAACTATTTTTAATGAATGATGAAATGATCAAAATTAACTAACTTAATGTATTTGCAAAATGAATTATTTACTCAATTATATGTGTTAATTAAAATTTTTGATGAAGAAAAAAAAGAAAAAGGGCCAAGGTTGAAAGTGAAAAGAAAAAATTATCATTATTAGTGTATGAATTATGGATTAATGAAAAAGGATAAAATGAATGTATCAAACTATAATGTAGATTTCGAATATGTTTCGAAAACTTTCTCTTTCAACCATTGGTTGCAGAGAGTTAATGTCATTATTTAAAGAGGTAAAACTGTTAAAGTAAAATGAACGAATACTGGATAAAAGATAATAGTATTCTAAATAAGAAATGACATTAAGAATATCCTACTAATATTTACAAAGAAAAGGAAGGCGAGAGAGAATAGAAGAACTTATTTAATCATTATTGATGGATGTTTTTAATTTTTTGTAAAATTAATCAAAAATAATTTAAAAGTCAGACAACTTCTTTTTTTAAATCATATTTTTAAGCAATGCATACGGTATTTGTTCTAAAACCCATAAAAGATTCTTGGTTGGAAGTTCGTTTCGTGGTTCGAATAATTTATAATCAACTACAATCCACTGATTATTATAAGTGCCCGAATTATAACGCGCAAATATTCTCATCCATTGTTTTGCAGTACTGAAACAATACAAATATTTAAATAAATATTTTAATTAAGTTTAACTAATTAAGAGAGAACAATGAATTGTTCTTAAATGCTATTTAGTATTATCCTTCAGAAATTTGAATTAAAATTATATTTAAATTATTTAAACAATTTAGATCTTGGAAAAAAAGTTAAATAAATTGGACTCTGTCTAAATAAAAATGCAAGTGTTCGTTTGTTCAAAAAACGCGCTTATTTGAATGCAATATTGTATGAAAATTTCAAATCAATCTGTGAAGAATTTGAAACGTTGTAATAGGAATGAACAACGAACATTGACATTTTTATTTATATTTTATATTTCAAGTAATTGCGGTAGAATTAGAATAAAAAGATACGGTATATTAAATGAAATATTACTTCATATTGTTTACTGAACGGAGAAAATAACTTCATTTATGAGAAAAGAAAAACGAAAGAAAGAAGTAACTAACTTTGCAAGCTTTGTAGCAATAATACTACGAATCCAACAATGCAACTGTCCATCGGATCTGACAACTTTATACAATGACTTATTGTATATGCTGATTGTCGTTTCAATTATTGCCTGACACAATAATATATTTTTATTACTAAATTAGAAAAAAAAATTAATTGAAAAATAATTTATTAAATTTTCAAAGAAAATATATTTATCGTATACTTACATGCATACTATATATAATATCACTTTCTTTATGCATATATATATATATATATATATATATATATACACACTAAATAAACTAAAATATATATATATATATATATGTTATAATCAGAAAAATCAATAATTCATATACTTCATCATTATGTCAATAATGCTTTGATAAAATTATGAATAAAAAGAAATATCATATACCAATCCAGAGCTTGCAAGAAGAAAATCATCTAATGAAGCTAGTGTACCAGCATATGATGAGAAAGATACCGCATAACCAGGCACTTTTTGTTTGTCTGTAATAAATGATATTACAACGATGGAATCTTTTTTTTTCTTTTCAATTAACATTTTACTACTGTATCAGACATTATCGTAGTACACATATATACATACTGTAATCTATATATCGTAATATTTATACATATACAAAATCATCATGAGAATTAAATAATCATTTAATTTTTCAGCACTCTTTTATAAATTATTCCCTAATTAATTATTATATTACATCTGATATAATTTGATTTTACCCTTGAAATTTATAATTTTATAAATTTTTTTAAGACTGAAAAATTTCAAGATTATAGTAAGCTAAATCAAATTTCTGTTTCCTATTCTTTTTTTTTCCTTTCGTGAAAAAAAAAAGTATCATTCAAGATTCAGCTTCTACATCATGACTTAAATAAATGTTTAATTAGAAACTTGTATTTTACGTCGTTTACACGGGACATTTTTGGATAAGTGAAAAATTTGGTATGTACTGAGGAGAATTTGCGAGATGTTAATTTATAGTTTATAATACATTCCATAGCAATAAGTTCGGATGTTTAAGGGAAATTAAAGGAATGGAAAACTTGCCTTCTTTATGATAACAGCTGAATATTTAAAGAAAAAAAGTACCAAATGCAAATTTGTAAAATTTAAGAATTCGATTCATCGTTTCATAACCGGACATGGTAACATGAGAAATGAATAAATCGGTATTATTCCGTGCTAATTTGACTAAACCCGAACAATGATCCGAATCAGTTTTATTTCTGCCAAATATCTTTCCCAAATCAATGAAGTCACCAGCGAGCTGAATCATGCTGTAAAAAAGTGAACAATTAAAAAAAAGAAACACCTTTACAACCCATCAGGTTTTATTAAAAATTAATTTTTTCTTCATTTATAAAAATCAAATTTCCACCAATATTTGAATAAAAAACTTCGGTTTTAAGAAATTTCTGGATTGAAAGTTAATTGTTACTTCTAAAAGTCATACATAGAAAATTGATAATAATATTGAATATTTTTAAATGATAAAACTGCAGAAGCGATCATTATTAATTATACATTCATTGTGATTAATTTAAAATTTATTTCGAAAAATTTCGATTAAAAAACATTTAAGTAATATCAAAACTTACTAAATTGGTGTTAGTTCAAAAGAAATTACTGGTTTATACATGGCGGATGTTTTCTTTAAATATCCATAATTCATTCCTGTTAGCTGAGCAAATGTTAAATTCACCTGTAAAATAATAATATATCATTAATATAATTTAATTCTTTAATTTATAGTCTTCGCAAACTTTTCTCAATTAAAAAATGTAAATTGGAATTCGTGTAATGTTTGAATTTTTATCATATCTATTAATGGCAACTATAATTTAAAAATTAATAAGTGCTGCAAATAGTCAGTATAAAGCTTGTAATGCTGACTGATCATTTAATTTTATGTTTTAATTTATATTCTGCCTTAACTACTCCTCTTGTCACTCCAATATTAATTAGATTTGTTAAGTTATTATTTAAGTAATTCGTTTATCTCATCTAAAGAATTACGCATCAAAAACGAAACTTTCATAAAACACAACAAAAAAGATAATATCTGAAATGTAATAATCGAAGAAGAAAGAAAATCCGCAAATATTTTTACAGAAAATTATTTGTTTTATTAAAGCAACATACATCTACTTTCAACGAAATAACGTGATTCGCGAGATAACATAAATTATATTTAATGAAGTAATATAAATGATATGATTGAGAATGAATAAAAATAAAAATATCCGAAAAAATACAAATTTAGTAAGACTAGTGTTTATGCTTAATTATAGCTCATATTAATGACAAAAAAAATTACAAAATTTAAATAATTCTTGTTGGTAATTATTTTAAATCAAATTTTAAACCAACCTGTTTCCAATAAATATCCATTTCTGTTTTCTTGCTTATTGTACGTTTAATCCAATTCAAATTTTTGGATAAATAAGAAAAAAGCTTCTCGCAAAATTCTTCATCACCATTACACATTTCTTCTATTGTATTACGAAAATGATATGTTATCAGTTGTCGCGTTAAAATACCTTTAAAATTTATTTGTTTATCTTTTATTTTATTATTATTAATGAAATCTTGACTTTGCAATTGAATTCTGATTCGTGAAGATATGGAAAAAAAGTCAAACAATTCTTTTTTCTTTTGTTTCGGAAAAATTTATAGTCTATACGGATGAAATAGAATATCCAGAAATTTTGAAAAAAAAAAAAGAATTTTATTTTGAAACCTTCGTCGTATATAATGATAAATTTTATATTAAAAAATTCAAAATCATTAAAATTTCTCTCTTCTTTTATCCATCACTTTTTGCTTTTTCCTCATTTTTCTTAATTTTAAGATAATTAACCCTCAAGAAGTCCAGCAGCGAACACTTGAGTTATTTCATCAACGCCACTGAATGTTTCCACTTCTAAGATACCCCAGCTGGAAAAAAATAAATTTCTTAATTTATTTTGATTAAATTTTACAACTAAATTTCATGCATTTAATGTATCTATTAAGATGAAATTTAAATTTTTCATCTTCGTAAAAGAAAAAAAAGAAAATTAGCGAATTAAAATTTAGCTAGCAAATAATTATCTCTTCAACCATAATTAGGCAATTTAGCCAATCTTCGAAATGTATTACTGATTCATTATTTTCTTCTAATAATTAATTCATTTCTTTTAAAATGAAATTTATTACTCATTTCATTTTAGTAAGACATTTACCCTGTTTCGTTGACAGCATTTCGAAATCGTGCCAAAGCTACCTGATTACCTTTTTGACATTTTAAATCATTATTTATATATAATGTGTTAGCATCCTTTTTACGACATGCACTTAAATACTTGTAATAATCACCCTGAAAATAAGTCAATCGTACAGTAATCCATCAATTTAAATATTCATCTAAATTGGTGAAATTGGCATTTTTTCTTGCATCAGCGTGATTAAAATTGATAAAATAGTTGAATTGTCAAAATACAAGGAAAAAAATCTAATAATTGATTAAATATTTCAGATTTCGGATATCACTTTTGTTTATTATCTTACTATCATAATTACTTTCACGTGAAATTATGTAAAACTATAATAAATACCTCTCATAACTTTACTTACTACCATATTATTACAGTTATTTCTACGTAAAATTAAATGAAATTATTGCAAATTTTGTGATTCAATTTGAATATATAAAGTAGCATAAGTTATTTTCGATGAAAAATTAAATTAATCATTGCAATTCATTATTATTTAACAAAATCATAATATAAAAAAAAGGTAAAAAAGAAAATAATAATTACATGTTGTTGGCAATTGGATAATGTACAATTGTTCTTATCGATATCAATAATTGTACGGTCATTTAAT
Organism: Onchocerca lupi; assembly: GCA_028564675.1. NCBI lineage: Eukaryota > Metazoa > Nematoda > Chromadorea > Rhabditida > Onchocercidae > Onchocerca > Onchocerca lupi. Next base: position 18,866 of record JAOVVO010000497.1, read on the forward strand.
CCATTAAAATTTCGACGTTTAAGTAACAATAGCGATTGAGTTAAATGTAAGAGAAATGTTATAAACCAAAACCGAGAAAGCAACATAATGCAACGGCAGCAACTGTTCCAATAAATGAACGACTATTGTCTAGTTCTTGAAAGATTAAATATCATCATTAATCAATCATCATTATCATCCATCATTCTTTCCTATCTTTTCGACTCATCAATAGTAAAATCCTCTCTTTCCTTTCGTTTTCGCTTGTTTTCCTAAAGAACACTAAAAATTGCCATTTTATAATTTATTTTTTCCATAAAACTTTTCAAAACTCATAATATTAAAAAAATAGAAGTTTGAAATATCATCTTCTGCGTATTTATTTTAAAATGATATATGAAAGATTAAATATCACCTTAATCGATTAGCTTTCTTATGCAAATTTTTCTAATAATATAATACGGCAAGTAAAATATATATCCACAAATTCCAACTTTTATAGCTTAAAACTGCGATTTCATCGTAACTTCATCATACATCCTATATGTTTTTTCAAATCTATTTTCCTTCTTTTCTTTTTTTTTTTAAAAATTATAATCAACATAAAATTTCACTAAATATTTCCGATCAATTCATTTTTTTTCCTGCTCATATTTTGTAGCAAATTTGTTGATTAAGCAGTCTGCGAAAGCTATTCGTGCGGAATCATATCTTTCGTGTTCATTTGAAGTCATCTTCTTTTGATTTCCAATACCTTTTCATTCCTCAAATTCGCTCCCTTCTTTGTTTCAAAAATAAAAATAAAAAATTTAAATTAAATTCATTCTCCATTTCTGAGCTATGATGATGATAATAAATAATGATTTATAAAGCATATTTCAGTTTTAAATGGAAGTATTAATTCTATTTATGAATCACTATGATTAATTATGCATTAAAGAAGTTTGTTCACATTTCACATCGGAAATAAGCATCTATAATATAGTTGGAGATAAAACAAAGCCTTAAGCCTTAAAATATGAAACTTGTAAAAATGTAACCAAACTCTGATACTTTTTCCGTGGAATTTATCGAGATACATAAGAGTATGTAAAAAGCCAACAACAAGAAAAAAGTGAAAAAATTAAATGCATAAATTAAAGAAAAAAAAAAAACAGTTCATAAGATCAGTTTTTGAGACCGACAAAAAATGCTAATAATATTTAGAACATCTAAAGAATGAGAAGTGTTGCCGAACGACTAAAGACTTCACTTTTAACAAAAAATATCTAAATTCTTTGGGAAGCTTAATTATAAAAAAAGAAAATAAATGAAAGGGAATTCCTTTACATTCTCTTCCTAACAAATCATCGATTAATCAAAGACATCTCTGAATGTTTGATGATCTCCATTATGAAACTGGTTTTGGTAGCCATATGAAGCAAAGCTTCTACATTCACATGTAGCACAATTCGGAAATGCTCAAGAGCAAAAACTAGTCAATATCAAGAACTTATCACCCAGAAATCAGAATTGAACTTCTGAATATAGCAAAAATCAAGAATTTTGAATTGCAAATGGAGAACAAACAAATCATAATAAAATCATTACAATACCAGTTCGTGAACATGAAAGTCACTTCCAGTAGCTACAAGAATAGCAGCATTGCCAGAAAAACCACCCCAATTAGATGCGTAAACAAGTCTCGGTTTGCGCGAAGTATTCCTTGGATCATGACTGGGAAACTCACACAACTTCTTTCCATTATAAACTGACCAGGCTCGTGTTATTCCATCTGCGGTAGCTATAATCAAAATTTCTATGACGTAAAATTTGTTAAAAAATCACCCATAATTCATCCCAAATTATTCTTCAAATATGTGCAGTAAAAAATAGGCTGGAAGAAATATGCTGACTTCATTTTTCAAGATTACTTCCATTAAAGAGGGAGAAATAATAATCTCTATTTTATAAAGTTTTCACATTCTTTTATACTATTTTCTTCAGAAATTATAACATATTTTACCAATCACTGCAAATAAGAAGATTCTGCCAAGTTTACACAGCAATATTACTTTATTATTAAACAAAGTTGAGCAACTGATTTATTCTTTAAGAAATGTAAAATCTGTCCCGTAAATAAATCAATACATTAAAAAAAAAATTGACCTGAAAAAAGAATCCTTTCGTCCTTTTCGAGATGCATCGGCGTTTTATTGTAAGGATTTATGTTATCTTCAATTCTGAACAAGGGCTTACACATCCGAATATCCCAAAACTTTATCTGAAATCAACATCTTTAAAAAAGGATCTACATTTAAGAAGAACATAATGAAGAATTTTCAGAAAAAAGATAGAATAAACTGACAGAACATATCTTATGTATAGAAACCAATTCACTGCTTTTCTAAGGGCAAAAGTCTTTGAAATTAAACAACACGGTAGGGAAAAAAATTCAGTTTCACTTTGTCTATTTTAATAAATTCGAAAAATATGCCAATATTTAAGGGTCCGGGAAAAAAACTTACCATTCCAATATGATCTTCGGTAATAAGCAAATCAGGATTTGTTCGCAACGTTTTCAGCCAACACACATTTCTCGCATCACTGTAGATGGCAACAGTATCTCGATTACTCCGCAAATCCGAACAAATTACATTATCATCTCCGACACCCATAAATAATAAATTTCCATCCTGAAATTCTTAAACCTCGGCTAAATAATTTTTTGGAGTTATTAATTATTATAGAGCTCAAATCAAAATTAAACTATTTTGAAAGCAAACTCTGTGTTCAAACAGCATTATCCGTTCTGAAATTAGAAAAATCCCGTGGCAGTATCAACTAATAACTCATACAATTCATAGTTCAAATCTACGCTTTCTTAACTTGAACAAAAATCTCTAAAATGAATACGAAGAGAAGGGCAACTGATCAGCTCAAAAATTTTCTTCTCGCTTCATTTTTACTCACTGAACGCTAATAGCTATATTTTCAAGTTTTTGCAGTGATAATGCTTTAATCCACTATTTATATGAATCCTATTATTTATTAATATGAATCCTATTTTTTCTATGGATGTATTACTTCACATCGCTGTAAATACAAAGAAAAAATTAACTTTGCAATGGCTAAAAAATATACAACAAAAAGCACAAAATCTAGCATCCAAAATTGAAGTATCAACTGATATTATTTCATGAAACACTTAAATTTTTTTTTTTTCATTTTATCTTTCAGTGATCAATTAAATAAACAGTAAAGCATAGGATTTGAGGATTTGACATCGAAGAGAACATGAAGAAATAAATGCTGTAACATACCATATTAAAAGCTAGACTCAGAACATCTTTCTCCAAACTATTAATACGAGTAGTTTGTTCCGTTGAAATATCCAATAGCAAAGCATTTTCTTCCAAACCTATAGATCATATATATATATATTTGAATTATCAAATTATAATCTGCATTTACTTTAATTGCGTATTTTTTTTAGTCTGATTTAATTTGTTTTAATAATTTAAAATTCATTCCTCTCTCCATTCTCCTCATTTGAATGGAAAAAAAAAACTTTTTATAGTATGCCAAAAATATGCTGGAACGCACTAGATAACAAAATGAAATTTGAAAATCATAGTTTTCTTCAATAAGTGAAACTGGCTTTGAATTATAGTTTTTCAATAAAGAAAAAATTTTTTTCTTAAGTTATTGGAAAAAGGAAGCAGAAAAAAAGAGATAAAGATATAAGAAGAAAAAATTATCCTTTTGTTTTTGTCTTCAAATATTTCAATCAACTCTGTCAAATATAAAATCTAAAATTAAAAAGTAAAAAAAAAATACATTTTAATCGAAAAATTCCCATATTATGTTCCAATAATATTTACTGCTCTTAATAAATTTTCGGAAGTGAGATACAGTACGTTACTAAATGCTTAAGTATGATTCACAGCCAGATTGAATCTTGAGCTTAAGCTGGAATTCTTTAAAGGTCTTAATTTCCATTAGAAAACAAGTATAAAATATCATCATACTAACCAATTCCAATTCCCATTCGATTTCTATTGAAAGCTATTGCACGTACATACTTTTGACATGTCCATCTCATGTTATATGAGGGTAAACGCAATTCAGCTGAATCCTAAAATAACTTGCGTTTCATAATAAAATAAAACGTGCTATCAAACATTAAATAATTCTTTCTGATTCACACATCAACTATGTTTTAGTTTTAAATTATAAATTAATGCAAGCTTCTGAATGTAAACATCCATGAATAGTAGGTATTTTAGTGGAAACAATCTTATAACTTACATAAACTGAGGAAAATTCAGCTACTGGCTCAATACAAACTCGACTTAAAGTTGAAAATCGATTATGCATAGTTACAATGGTTTGTGTCGTAACGTACAATGCACAAGTGACATTGTCATTTACTGGCTCCACGCATATATCCATTAAATTTGATTTCACCAAATTCGCACCGTATGTACTGCTTCGAATTTTTAAGCCAAAATTATTCCAATATTCATTTTCCCTACAAACAAACTCAGATATTTTCAGCTGAATCATTAGAAATATCTAATTCGAAAACTGCAAGTCAGATATGCCATGAGTGTTTCAAGAGAGACTGGTAATACTTATTCTTTTTTTTTTTTCACATGCTTAATTATAGTGATTTGTTTATTTAAAACAAATGTGAACATTTGGAAAAACTTATATTTTGCTTCAAAATAATTTCCTATGATTATCTTGTTAAGTTTTCAATAATCCGGCTAAAACTTAATACTATTAATCATTCCTACGGTAATGTTAATAATACGCATACAGCATACTATATTTTCCACGAAGAAATGCGATGAAAAGACTGAAAAGAAAAAAAAAAAAACAACATACGTCCTATCATAATGACCAGTTGTAACTTTGAAGCAAATAAGTCGTGCACCACATGTGTTATTCCATCTTTCATCCCGCCGACGTCTCACTGACCAACATCCAACGATGGTTTTCCCATCATCACTAATGTCCACATAATGACAAGAATGCAACATCTCAATATCTGTATATCCCTGAATAACAACTTCATCGATATTCATTCTAGCCATATAAATCACCATATATATTAATGCATTTATCGCAGCAGTACGGATAATATTCCATACTGGTAACAACAAGAAGTTCAATAAGATGCAAAATTCGTGAAAATATCGAATGTTTCTCGGGATCGCTAACTACATTGAAATTACATGAACACTCCGGAATAAGCAGTGCATTTTGTTACATGAAACTATTATCATCAATACCAATCGATGGAATTATATAATAATTCAGAAGCATCTTTTTTTTTGACTAAACTCTAATTCGCTTAATCCCTTGTCAAAACGTCACTTGTATTTTTTTGTTCGAAGTTTTTGCAATATATGTTCGTTCTATTAAATGAAATATGCTGTCTGAACGAAATCAAATAAAACTAACTCTTTGAATGTAGCTAGGCTCTTTTCGGACAGCACGCAATGTTCCTTCAGCAACTAAACGTGTAAATTGTGAAATATTGCTATTATGTATTTCTCGCCGTTGTATCATTTTTGGTAACCATGATACAGACGAGCAAGATCTAGCATAGCATCGTTCACGATCAGCCATAAATGAATAATGTTGCCGATTTCCTCTTAAATCACTTTCACGAAATCCAATATTCTAAAATAGAACCCCTTATTCGAACGACTGAAAAACGCTTTCGAAAATTCCAAATTACCCACGCATACATGTGTATTATAATCAAGAAGAGTACAAATAAGAACTCACGGGGCCACTAGATTGTGGTTGCACTTTGTAGTAGCGTTTAGTTACACTGTCATACGCAAATCCTGGTATGTCACTTTCCTCAATATAAGCATTACCGTGAGACATTTGCTGCTCATTCGTTGACTGGTCAACTTCATTCATACCGCGATTACTGTAAATAAACTAATAATTAACCATTGATTTCAACCTTTTCCCGCATTAATCCTATTTCTTCTTACGCATTAATCCTATTTCTTCTTTTTCCTTTTCTTAAACATTCAGCATTTTTAATTAATTTTCTTATCTACCTACTAATGCATACTATTAAAATAGTACAATAGGAAATGGGCAAAAAAAAGAAAAAAAAAATGTTAGGACGAATTGCACCACATTACACCACGAAATATATGATAAATAAATATCTATCAGATAAGGTATTAAAGAAAAATGAAAAAAAGATAAAACGATATGACTTTGTATCAATCTTCAAAGATTATACAGATAACCTTCGTAACGCATTAATCCTATTTCTTCTTCTTCCTTTTCTTAAACATTCAGCATTCGAACTGGTTTCCTCAACAACTGAAAATCAAACCAGTTATTCATTTCAGGAATGCATTTCCAAAACATTAAAGTTGGATTCTAACAACAGGAAAAAAAGCATAAATGGAACGCAAATTTTTTTTTTTTCAATCACTAAATATTTAGGAGTATCTGATAATAAATTGCGTACAAGATAAATATCTAATTCATCTTTTCTCTGAAATATTTTCAACACTTTCGCCTAAATAAATTATTGTAGAGACTTTTGACAGCTTCGTAAGCACAAAGATCTTTAGAAAAAAAGGATGGTAAAAATATACATAGATTTAAAATTCTATATTTCGCTTATATTAATAATACTAATGAAATGATTTACGATAAATATTAGCAAAATTAACCCGTGTTAACATATTCTAAATGCCACTTAAAGTTAACTTATAAAACAAGTTTTTCGAATATTACATGAGATCAATTTATATCAGGATATTTCAGTAGATATATAGATGTGTAAAAATAATTTGTTCTGTAGAAAAATCAGAATACTACCTCCGAGAATGCAAAATCTACATATCAGAATTAATGTTTATATTCATTTTGTCTTTTTTCTTATCACCAAAATACGCTCTATCAATTCCTGTAGGTCTTTAGATCAAGATTCAATGAATACCAAATGAATCATTTGATACATGTGGTCGTCTATTCGTAGTTGTATTTCTTTGATATTGTTTATTACGTCCCATGTCTGCTTGATTATTGATCCTGAAGTATTTATTAGAGACAAAATGAAAAATCAAGTTACAGCGATAAGTGGATTCGAATGTTTCTATTGTTTTTGTATATCATCTAATCGTTCACATGAAACTTAATCGCGATAGACTGTTCAAGTCTAATTTATCAGCGGAAAATTCTAATTTAACAATTTAGTATTAATCGTCATTGAATATTCACTACCATATCATGAATACCTGACAAATTAGAGCTCAATAAACATCTGCTAAGTTACGTAAAGTAAAGTCTTACATAAGACGTATTAAAGTGAAATATATGAATACTTCAGAGTGAAATGATTGCTTAAATTTGAAACGTCATCAGTTTGAATTATTTCCATGTCTGAAATATGTATTCATTAATTTTTTTGTTATTATTGTTGATTCGAAATTTGCTTTCTCTGCTTCAACACATCATTTATCAATGAATAATTTTTATACAATAAATTATGGAATATATTTGCACGTTTTTCAGCTCATCAAAGGTAGCCATAAGCCAAAATATGCGAACTATTTCCCGGTTTTGACCTATAACCTAAAAAGAGAAAGAGATTATTGGCCAAACTTGATGAAAAAAGAGACAACAATAAATTAAGGAAAAATGGAAGCAAAGAAAGAAGAAGGAAGAAAAGCTATCGCAGTATTATTATAGGCTATTTCAAATAAAGACCGAAAGTTTGAGGTAATCTATTACGGATAAGGAAAGATGAAAAAATACCGCATCACTAATCTCTTAATTTCATCTAAAATTGAATGCAGGATTGGTGATATGATACGATATTTCTCATCTTTTCTTCCTCGGTAACTGATAATATTAAAATCTTTTTGCAGGATTTTTTAAAAATAAGAAAAAATAAGATGTGCACAATAAAATTCAATTAATTTCGTGATTGAGGACTGAACTCGATCAAAACTGCATGCATGGATCTCGAATTTTGTAGAAAAAGTTTCAAAATAATAAAAAACAACCTTGAGAGAGAAAAAAAAATGCACATCATCATTTAGCAACCTTCCTTTTGCAATCATTAATTACTTGAATAATCATCCGGTCAATCAATATGAATAAACAAATAGAAAATTAAGAGTTATCGAATTTATTCAACTGAAAATTAATTTTTTTTCAACAAAAAATTTTATCTGGGAAACCTTCCTTGACGTACGACTAGTAAATAATACTGACATTATGAGAAAAATAAAAAATGTGCAATGTCTTGCAAATAATCTGTTTTATTCTAAATTATTGTTGACTTGAAAGACTCATATATATTAAGTATACGTGTAAACCTCACGTAAAATGCGGAACCACACAAAATAGATGAATCGCACATCACATACCAACGTAATCCATCCAATCAGTGGAGAAAGTCAGTGCTTCCGTTTGTGACAAATCATTAAACATGTTCTTACGTCACGATGACTGGGTTAATGTCAAAAATCATTGTCTCATGTTTCAGCACTATTTGAGGATCTGAACATGTCCTAATTCATGATCTAGTTCTGCGGGTCTTGATAATTACTATAGATACCACTAACTTAATATCAAGGAAAAATTCCAAATTAGATCACGTAAAAAAACAAGTTGAAGAAATCAAATACACCTGTTAACGTTTTTTTTTTTTTTTTTTTTTTTTTTTTTTTTTTTTTGAAGTACAGAAAATGATCAAATATTGGATCTCAAAAACTTTTAGAAAATTAGTCAATCAATCATATTTTTAGATGGTCAATATCTTTTGAAGGAAGCATTATTTTCGACTATTTTTGCTATTAGTCGTTCCTTCGTTGATGGAATAATCATTCTGTTTATGAAATCAGTCTTCTAATTCATAAAATCAAGTTTATTTATTGTGGTAGCTCAAACATTTTCAACTAAACGAAACAAATATAACTGCCAAAAAAAAATTGGTGCAAAATATTTATGAAAATTTTGATCAACAAAATGCAAATGGGAACTAAAGATAAATTAATAAATATTAATCGCAATAAAAAATCATACGAAATACCGATTTTTCTATACCACAGTGCACTGAAACAATAGAAATTTCCAATTTTGTAATAATTAATTTATTTATTTCCAGAATGACAATATGAGACAAAATAAATCTAAGTTCTTAGTATTTCGCCCCCTCTGAGTATTTCGAATTTCTGATTTTAAAAATGAGATCGAGAATTGAAACGGAATATAGATTGTCAACTTTTTGTAACAATAAAATTAAATACAAAATGCTATCTTTCTTTTTTTGCATTATTATGAAAAGTTATAATAAATTTTGGCACATACAGTTAAGTACAAAATATAATGAGTTGTATGAAATAAATTGGTATGATCCCGGCTAAATTCTATAATAATTTTAATTCGCTGCCTCAAAGAAGGCAAAAAGCAGATGAAAAAATAGTACAAAGTGAGAAAGTTAATCGAAATAAACGAACATCACAAGAAAATATTTCTCGAGAATGAAAACATAAAATGATACAACTAATGAAATGATTTTGTTTTCCTTAAATGCGTAATGATGTTTAGTTGGTCAATTTGTCCACTATTCGTTTTTCGATTTCTTCATTGGTGGTTCACCGCTTACTGTGGGTAATGTCTATGAAAAAGAAACTTCATTAAAATCAAAATTGAATTTTGAGAACACAATTTAAGTTTGCAAACTTGCATTTCAATTTCAGATGCAATTCTCTGCCAGTTTACAATAATCGTTGAACAATTTGCTCATGCAATTCAAAACTCAGTCAGTATTTGTCAAAAATTCACCACTATTCATATTAATTTGCTTCAAGTGAAGTCAGTGCTCATCTATTCATCAAAACCATTGCAGAGATGGCATTCTATAGCATTTGAAAAAAATACTATGTTTGAATAAAAATTACTGATTGTATTTTGTTTTTTAAGACTGATAAAAATGTATTTTAGTGACTAAAAGCGATCACCAGAAACTATGCAAATTTGCATGTATATTTATTTCCCGTCCTGAATTAAACTTAATTTGGTAATAATTTAAACAATATAAAGTAAACTGAGACGAAGTTACTTCAAAAGACAAGCCAAATGCAGCAGTGTATAGGAATAAATATATACACTTCTAATAATTAAATTTTTTTTCTCCTTTTTTCTTCCTTAAATGAGATTTAAAAGAGAAAAAAACTCAAAATAATAAAATTAATCTGAAAGTACCATAAGTCTGTTGGGATCACTTTATGTAGTAGCATAAATTACGCCAAAAAATTAAAAACTGAACAACCACGTCATATGACATATGTCAAAGTCATATGCCTACTGTGTATAGTGCACGCAGTAAACCCTTGAAGCGAGATTTCAATAAATACACGCATTAGTCAGAATAAAACGATTCCAACTCTATTATTAATGATCAGGATACAAATGCAGTAAGCGTTGCGACTTCATAACAACAACAACAACAAAAGAAGTTAGTAAGCATTACGTTAAGACTGCGGTGATGGATTGGTTGGTGGAGGAATTCCGTAAGCTGTGGACATCTGGAAATTACAAATAGTTTAAATAACGAAGTATTAATTACGGAAAAAAATTCTACTAGAATATGATCAATAAGAAGCTGAAAATGCGAAGTTTTTCATCGAAGAATAAAGAAAAACTCTTAAGAGAAATGGCTAATAATAACGGCGTTCGCAACAAGATGTTCATGCAACCTACTATTAATTTGAGTTAGATTCAAATGTGAAACGTAAATACAAAATAATGTCATATTTATAAATAAATTTATTTAGTTTACCCAACTATATTGCTAAAAACAATTGTTATGCAACCTAAATTGATTTCTACAGGGATTTACTTATACTTGAACTAATTGTTTTTCAAAGCCAATGCCACCATGAATTCGACAGTTCCTGTCAATTTAAAAACCGCATGTCTGTGAAAGTAATGGTATTTTATTTCCCGGCGCTTTCGGATACAGAGGCAAAGATCAGGAGAATCCATGACGTGTAGGCATAACCAATAATTTCTAATCATTAATGAATAGGTAGATAAGAACTAGGTTATTTATAAATGAATCTGGAGTGTTAGTTTTTTTAATAAGCCGATGCAATAAATTCGTGGTCGAAAAACCATCTCTTTCCAAGATAACAAAAAGCGTTAGCTAATAAATAATTTATGATTTATACTCATTTAAAAGAAGACAAAAAATTGCAACGAATCTAAGCAACTAATTAATTAAGCGTAAGCTGTGCAACGAGATAACAAAAAGCATTAGCTAATAACTCGCTGAACGGATCATTCCGACCACTGAAGGAATAACACTTACCAGCTGAGGATTATAACCGGCAGTGAAATCAAGACCAGCAGTCATGTGATGTGCTAAATCTTGTGCTGGAAGCATTGCTGGATAATTTAGCATACTTCCAGCTGCTGATGTACCTGCTGCCAACATGCCATACTGATTCGCAGCTACAAAATCTAATAGTTGCAAACTTTAGTCTTAAGTTGAAGATGAACGTCACCTAATTTTTCAGATCAACTTCTGATTTCTGCAACCAAAAATATATACTTCTTTGGATCTCGAGTGACAAGAGATAGAGTGGTTAAACGACAATTACAATTACTGATTCAATTAATATCTGTCATGTGCCTAGATCTCAAGAAACCCAACTGAGAAAGAACGTTAATGCCAAACTATAAGGAAATCAATTACTCTTAAGAAATCTTTTACAGTGGACGGTATAAAAAGAAATTGAATTCACCGTGAGCAGCTTTTTTAGCAGCGTACATGTTGGCTTCTTCTTGAGCTTTTGCTATATTTTTCTTATACCGTATTCGTTTATTGCCAAACCAATTCGATACCTAATTAAGTATTATCATAAAGTTGTACATCATCTGAATTTGGATGTCAATGGATGAATGATTCGTAATTTAACCAGCCAATAGAGTTTAACAAATTTGCTTGATGCTGATCGTAAGTTTTTCAAGGCAATTATGATTTTTATAAAGAGAGATTGTTATTTAGAAATACATTTTCATTAGATAAACTAATTGTTGTAACAATTCACAGTATTATTCATACCAGAAAAAATGAGAATTAGATAAAACAACCTGTGAAACTGTAATCTGACACTGCCGTGCCAACTCTTCTTTTGCTTCTTCCGATGGATAAGGATTACTTAAATGAGAGTAAAAATATTCATTTAACACTTCCGTAGCCTGTTTACTGAAGTTTCGTCGCTTTCTCCTATAATTTTAAAAGGTTTCTTTGAGGAGTAAAAAAACAAAAAAAGTAAATTTATTATCAATGTCTTTATTAGCTGAGACTAAACACTGAACGTATCTAAGAAAGTTAAACTCAAAATTTTTCAGCAGTGAAAAAATTTCAATGGGTTCATAGCAGTTGTGATTGATCGTAACAAACCTAGCATCAAGGAACCGCGAACGAAGAATCATTACTGCTTCGCAAGTTGATTGCTTCAGTTGTACCTAGAAAATAAACTGAAATGAAAAATCATTTAAGTAAGAAATGTGAAATTGAATTATTGAATTACAAGTTCCAATTAAATCATCGAGTTTGAATTACATTTGGATATTGTTACACAAATGTAATTTCAATTCACAGTACATTGTAAAAATTTGGAAGCTGTTATTCCTTGAGTTTCATGAACTAAATTTCAAATGTCCTGCACTGTTGCTAAATCTAATAAACTCATCATTATCGAATCGTAATAACCTGTTCCATTATTTCATAACAGCTCAGTAATTTCAGTAGTCGTCGGTAACTATGGAATGCTATCATTATTGATCGAAAGAAATTTGCTCTTTACTTCAATGTCGAAATTAAAAGTTCGTTACCAGAAGTTCTCAGTTAAAATTTACATCCAATTTCTCAACTTGACCAAAGCATTATAATCCAGAGATGAGTTTTATTTACTAATTACCTGTATGCCGGAAAATTTCTTTTGTATAATAGCAACCATCCGTTCAATTTCTTTATTTGCAATTGGTCGAGTTCGACTTTGCTCACGTAACAACGATACAACATGTTGAGTGAATTCTTGACAAGCCTGAAAATAATCAATATTTCCTGTAGGCAAGAAATACATCATCTTTTGCAAAATTTACTAGTATCTTTCATTTGCATTTGATGTGAAATTCAAAAATCAAGAAGTGAGTAAATGACCTCTTCATATTTCCGTAACTCTTCACTATACACCAATCTAATCTGAGTAAGTTTTTGTCGATAATCAGCTTGATCACCACCACCGGTATCATTCTGAATTGGTCCACGATTATCCGGACCAGCCACACCTTCGGCAACCTAAAAAATGCTGAGAAATCAGAAAATTTTATCAGAAGCTCGAATTAAATTGTTATCGTTATCGTTATATCTATAAAACTAACCAGCATATTATCTAACCGCATAAGCTGTGGATCTTCTGGTGCCTCTTCTTGACCTCCTCGGATGGAAAGTGCTGTAATCCAGAAAATAATGATTGTTTCTTTCCTGTTGCTAATAACTTTTCTTTTTCCATTTTCAAAATGACAAAATGCTCAAGGAAAATCTTTAAGAAAATATATACCAGTTTTTTCTTTAATTTCACATAAGACTTCGAATAGAGCATTTTTCATGCGATGATTCTGCAACTGCTGTTTCCTAAAATTGACAGGACGTTGCTTATAAACTTTTTTTTGTTATAATTTTATTAGTTGTTCAGGATTGACTATACTTTAAAGTAAGCTTTCAAACTTTTATACATGTCTTTTTGTCATTCATACTTTTTTTTTTGTCTTCATATTTCCAACTCATCTAACATATATAAATATTACTTCTGCTGATTAATCTTATCCATCACTACTAACCAGTGCGTAGTGATCGAAACTTATTATTTCTTCATTTACTACTTTAAAATATCAAAAGCATAACGTTAAATACCACAAATTACATCAGGAGTAAAATACTCTTACTTATTTTTATGAAAGTAGTAAAATGAAGAATACACCTTTGCTGAGTATGGTCATCCAAGGACTGTTCTGATATACTCATCAGTTGCGATAATAAATCATTCAATGAGGTTGCTGGTGGTAATTCACCCATTTTAATGCCAAATTTATTGTATAATACAATTCTTTCAATACATTAATATAATATCCTAAAATGAAACTGAGAAGACAATTCACCTGAGAGAAAAGAGGAAGAAAAACTGGAAAAGAAAATTGAAGAGAGTTAAAATTAAGGAACTGACACAAATCTGGAAATATACGTAGATATTTGACGAGAACATAACGAAAATCAAAAATAATAGATTGTGAAATAAAAACATTATTTCTCAAAAAACAATATTTTCTTTCTTGTTTCACTTGTGAATGAAAAACAAATAAATTTCAGAATGTGCAAACTTGGCTGTTCAATAAATCGTCTCCCAATCCTTCTGGACGAAGACGTGATCTCAGAAATCTAACTAGTTATTTCATTTTCAATTTATTCTCAATACAACGTTAGTGAGAGCTTAAAAGTTGTCTACTAAGATGCCTTTCCTTCAATTACAATTTTAGTACAAAATTTAACAAATATTTATAAAAAGAAATCCCTTATTCTTTTTCCTTGATAAGAATTTGAGGATAATGCGGCAGAAAAGAAAAATATCAACTTTTCTGGAAAATTTTCATCGATAATTATTGCCTTAAAAAAAAAAAAGAGCTATTTCGATAAACTTATGACAAAAAGTTTGCAACAGGAATAATTTTTACAACATTTTCAATCATTACGTCTAACCATACCTACTTCAAATATGTTATCTATTTATATATGTGAACGAAGTCTTCAGCAAGCATCAGTACAAGTAAAAACGATCATGAATCTCTCATATCACCATTATTTTGCTACATTTCTCATAACAACTTAAATCTTACTAATAATATGTAAGTTAAAGTTTTATTATTCTTTTAAGTAATCTTTACTCGGGTTGTTATGTCGTTGTTATTATTATGTTGTAGTTATTCGATGTAAAAATTAACGGGAAAAGTTAGTATTTTATTTAAAGAAGAAAATAAATAAGTCCCCAAAAATTTCAAGAAATTTAATGGATTGATTGATTTAAATCGAAATATGACAGAACTGAACATCATATTCCAACTTTGACAAGCAAACCTAATCATACAACTGCTATTGTCTAATTGTCAATATTTAACGCGTCAAAATCTAACGGGGCCAATCAATCGTTTCTAACGTGGCATAGATATGTCTTGATATTGATCTCTTGCTAATCCCGTTGTTTGACATTACTTTGTTTGAAGTGGGGGGGAATGTATTACGTGAATTATGTATCACGTGGACAGTAATATTTGGCGATAAATCTCTCGTATTTGTATTCATCTTCTAAACATTGTCATGAGAGTTAGACCTCCATTTGTATCTTTCATATGCTGTGTGGAATATTACGTAAACAATATTTATTTGGGATACAAATATCTCGTAGAACTTTCATTTGCTTCTTTTTTAAGCATTTCTATTACTTAGCAATGATAATTTGAAATATATAAATTTGTTTAATAACTCTACAGATCGAGCTTATAGATGGGAGGAATGGTAGAATAAAATTTTTGTCACATGATGACATTGAACTGTAACATATTTCGTGGAATAAACGTAACTTAACTTGATATTTCCGAGGATTTCAATTTAGCGTTTTGTTTTTCTTTTTTTCTTCTTTTTTCGAAATTCGGAAGCGTTTTGTTCTTCTTTTTTCGATGTTCGAAGATCCTTTACGTCAGATTTCGTGTATTGCTAATTTTAATCACAATTATATTGATTTTTATTTTAAGATTTGGAGTTGAAGTGGTGGATGTTCTCCATATATGAGACAAATGAAATCATTTTAGCAGCATGGTTATTCTTTAATTATTTCATAAAATGAATTAAAAAGCGAATTACTTGGGGAAACAAAAGCTGTTGCAAAAATAATCCGGTTAATGGCATTCGTTCAATAATTAATGATGAGGAACTGAAATATCGAACAGCGGATTATTACCCAAGTTAGTATAATGTCCATTATTTTTTTTCTGAAGCGGTTGCAAAAATAATTCGGCTCTTGACATCCGTTCAATTAATTAATGGTGAAGAACTGAAATATGGAGCAGCGAATTATTACCTGGGTTAATTAATTCAAATGTCGATTATTTTTCTTCTAAAATTCGACCTCTTTTATTATAAGAAAGTATGGAAATTTTGACTCTTGTTTTGATTTGCTATTTAAGATATCCGACGTATATTCTTGCATTTATAAAATTCAGTCGTTAAGTCTACAGGTAACACTGGGTACTTGTCTTTTCATTAAAAAATAACATGAAAATTGCTTTTTGCATAAATCATCACTGTTTTTCATTCATTGTTACCCTTGCTTTTGTGGTTCTTATATAACCAAAGGAATATAAAGACCATAATAAAGTATAGATAACGAGATATTTCTCTAATTCGGCTCATTTCAATGTGATTCATGCAATAAAACTTCGGTAAATTTCTATCATTCTTTCCATTTTGTTGCAGAATGACTTTTTTTTCTAATCTAAGCCACTTTCTGTGTTCTCATCCAAAAGAATTCATAGCGATGGGAAATCATTTCATTGCTATTTATTAATTGTACTCTAGCGTTTTGAAATTTCGAATGCTACAGACGAATGCATAAAAACGAGAGACCGTTCTAATGATATTCCACAAGCGAATTCATATTTCAAAAATTTGCTAACGAATTCATGCTGATGATCAAATAAAATTGAGGAATCCAAACAATAGGAATTAATCTATCTATGAATTAACCGATCCGTAAAAATTAGATTTTCTATATTCTGCCAAGAATAAAATTTTTGGCATCAAACTTCGACAACTGACGGTAAGTCATTTCATTGCGATGTATTCAGCTTCTTTGGGATATATCATTCCAATATGATCTATTTAATTTAAATTATGCAGATGGAATTTTGGTAAAAAATCATTCAGTTGCGACATCGCATCAAATTTCATTAATTCAAGGAATTCCTATCTTATTTGGAATCTTGGAATGTTGTAAATCGCTACATAAAAACGATAGACCAAATGTGATCTATTAATTTAAATTATGTAGATGGAATATCGATGGAAAACTATTTCGTTGCGATTTATGAACAATATTTCACCTAGTATGTAGTCTTGAATATTTGAGAGGGATACGCACGAGGGCAAAAAACAAAAAATTCAAATGGAGTATATTTTATCTGAATTACCATTCAAATACCATATGCTTATTCATACCGATAAGTAGACAATGATGATATCGCAGAGAAATTCATACTAATGATAAGTTATTTCATTGCGAATTATTAACCATATTTTACTAATTGAAAATCTCAAATTCTTGAGCCGATCATACCTACGGACAAAAAACCGTTCGAATAGGATATATTTTATCTAGGCTATGTCGGTGGAACATAAAATACCATAAACAAATTCATACCAGTAGGAAGCTGTCCAGTACGACTTTTGCAGAACTTTTTTCATATCAATGACAAGCTTTTTCATTGCAGTATGTTAATTGTATTTTATTAATTTGGAATCCCAAATACTAAAATGGATATACATAAAAGCGAAAGAGCGTTCAAATGCTATGTACTGAATCTAAATTATATTGATCAATTATCAAATCCTGTAAGCAAATTTACACGACAAGAAGCTATTCATTCAGTCTAATTTCAAGCCATCTAAATTCTGAAGATCATAAATGTTATGTTTGACAACTTTTCTTTTGAGTTTTTATTTCATCATTTTTCTTTAAAAATATAATTTTGGGAAAATTTCCAAATTCACTGTAGATGTTGTGATATCATCATGTTATGCATTATTTGTACTGCTAAACTTTTGATTTTTGTAAAGAAAAAAAAGAAATGAACTGTTTATTTAGATTAATTAACTATATCTTTCCCATCGTTTTAAATTGACATTATTATTAGATATTAGAGAACTTGATAATGCATCATCAGTGGATGAAGATGAAAAGTTTCATTTTCAGGAATTTACTCAATACATGATGGGAATGGGTGGGACAGATTTCAGTTTCTTTTTCCCTCTCAAAGTAGTATTTTTCCAGGCTAAATTCGAAGAATTTCTTTTCCACCGTTTAATTTATAAATATAATATCCATTATGCTTTATATATTTTAGAATGTTGTTTACGACTAAATTTTTTCATATCACTTCTGCAATACACATGATATCAGGAAAGCACGCTAAGAAGATCAGATGATAAGAAAACCCAATATAACTCCAATAAATTCGTTTAACTAATGAGACTTACATCATAATTTTCCGAAACAAAAATCTCGAAAAACTCAACATGAACATGTCATTCAGGTTTAATATGTAAATCTGAATTGACCATGCTCATATAGAATGTCTTCTCTAGATAACGAATTAATCACACAACTAAGAGGATTTAATGTCAGTTCACGGAGACTTTTAAATTAAAATGTAAAACCTTGATCGTCATGAATTTATTTCTACTTGAAAATAATTCAGACAGAAAGAATGTGAAAACAAGAAGGAAATCATGTGGTGTTGTTGGGAACGACATTTGTAGTTTTATGAAGAGATGAATAATGGCACCTGTAAGATTATGTGTAAGGCAAGTCAAGTGCATGTGCTTGTACATTCATCGAAAAGTAATACAATACCAAAAATCGTATGATAATTGCACGAACAATATTGAAAATTTAAAGTGGAATCAACAAGTCCTTTGTATTGGGGCACAAAAAAGCAACAATTAAAAAAAGTCTTTCTTTTATCAGAAGTAAGAATCACAGGCAATCAGGATTATACGCAAATTACAAATATTCATCAAATAAACTTAAAATTTATTTCTTAAAATTTGCGGGGAAAATATCTTGAATATCACGAACGAGTAAAAGGAAACTGTCTTTTAAAAATTCAACAAAGTTAAGAACAACTTCTTGTTGCTTTTTAATATTGATCTAGTTGTCCTTTTTCCTAAGGAAAATCTGAAATCTTGAGAATTTCAAAAATCATGTCATTCAATTCGAAACAAATAAGTTGGTGATATTTAAATGACGACAAAAACAAAAATTCTAAATGTGATTCTCAAAAGATGGGAATGTATTTTAGATTCGTAGACGACGGTTGAAACTTTTGATGATTTGCATCAAAAAGAAAATATAACAATGGAAGGTGCTGACAAAACGTTTCCAATAACACAAAAAAAAAACTTTTTTAAGTATTGAAAAATTAAAGTTATCAGGCTTCCAAATCTACGAATACAAAAACTTCCATGGCATCTTTTAAGACTAAATACAGAGAACTAGAAAAAAATAAGATATTTTAAAAACAAAATAAACAAAAATAAATTTTAGAAAATTAAAAGAAAAAAGATTTATAATATGGATTTTTAGACAAGAAGGAATTCCTTTTTTTTTCTTCTTCCTTTTTTTTTTTTAAAAAAAAAAAAAAGAACGAGGAAAAGTGAAAAAAAAAGATCGAGAAATTTGAGCAAAGAAAAATTATCTACAGTTATAAACAATAACAGTAACATTGCCTTTGATGATAGGAGATGCGTTTTCAAATATTCACAATCAGTAAACCGTTCCAACTGTTTAGTCTAGATTGAATTCTGACTCAATCTCAGAGTAATCATATCATGATTCCTTTAGCAATTCTTGAAGAATCTAGATTAAATTAAGATATTTAATCTTTTCGGATAATTTGCAAATACTAATGTAATATATCCAAAGATCATTATTTCGGAAATCGTGTAAGATATTTCACTTATCTTTTTCATATTCACTTATCTTTTTTCGACACTTATCTTTGTGTCGATTTTTACTCGACACTCTGTTCTCATTTTTTTCATTCAATTTTCAGAATCTTTTTCTTATCAGTTCTCAATAATCTATAAATTTAAACAGCATATATAACAAATCGGTTTATGTCGGTAAATTTAATAAATTAAAATTCATCCTCGTTTTTGTCAAGCCGTGTTAAGCTAATGTCAGTTTCTGATTTACGTCTGCTACTTTGGAGATGATCAGAACTACCAACATTCCATCGCCATGACGAGGCACCATTACGCCGATTCGACAAACATAACGGCTGCAATTAAGTTAGCATTACAAATGCTACGAAATTTATGCAATCATTCAATATAAAAAGACATCTACTGATGATACACTGTAAGTAGAAAACTTACAGATATAATATTCCAATGATTTCTAAATAAAAATATGACAAAAATCTTCATCAACAATGGATTTAGTAAACTAAGAGCATGCACGGAAATGAATTAGCCATCTCACAAACATAACTCTTTAGTTCCTTCATTTAAATATCACTAAAATGAATACAGTAAGAATTTTACCAAAAATTAATCAATGTTAACCTTTGTTTGATTATTTTCCTCATTATTATTCGATAAATAATAAATATTTCCACTGCTGTTGGAATGATTTAATACCTCCTTATCTGGTCTGTTGATAAATGAAGTCTTAAAAAACTGATAATGTAAGTCGACTATTGACATAAATGGCCGAACATTACAATTTACACTTTAAATTGCTAAATGATAAACTATGTTGTCTTCCAATGTATAAATCTAATAAAGCATCAGTATTTATTCCTAGTAAGATAAATATAAAAATATTAAAAAAAAAAATAACATTACCTCGCTTTGATCAACATATCCTGCACTGATAGTTCGTACAAGTCTTGTGCTATCACTAACTGGAAACATTTCTTCATCCAGATCGTCATCTATGTTTATTTCATTGGACACCACAAATGACATCTAAAACACATGATATTGTTATAAATATCTCAATCTATACATATTTTAGTTTATCATATTACGAGTATTTTAATTTATACTTCTGAAATGATCTCTGTGACTCTAATCTTTTGGTTCCAGTCCTCGGGTCGATGTATAAAAATAAAAAGATCTTCAGAAAAAAATTTAGAAACAGATCTTCTCATGACTGAAAAGGATAACTTCTCTATTAAGAAATACATAAAATGATGCAGAGAAAGTACCTCACGAAATTCATCATCAGGAAAATCATGTATCCCAGCTCTAGCGTGCCTCAACAGAATCCTAACAATTTGAGCGAAAGTGGGACGTTCACGAGGATCGTATTTCCAACACTGTTCCATCAATTCATACCTGAAAAATATCAAATATAGTATTTAAGATCATCTCATATTCAAATTTGAAAGACCAGGGCATAAAAAGAAAGTCGATTGAAAATTTACTTTTTAACATGCGAAGTTTACTGAAATGAACATAAGTTCAGTATACTCCGTATACTATAGCATTTTTAGTATACTCCGTATACTGTAGTATACTATAGCATTTAAGTTCAATATACTATAGCATTTCATCAGGAATGTATTAAAATCTATAAACATACCAAAAATCCGGACAACCAGTTGGTCTAGTCAGTATTTTTTTCTTCACACCAATATAATCAAAAACACTTTCATTAGCTAAACCCAAATATGGTTGTTGAGCCAACGTGAGCATTTCATAAATCACTATCCCGTAAGACCTGTACGAAATTACCAATTAGTAAATGTAGATTTTGCTAATTTTGTTTTACTTCAAATAATATTCTCAACTTTATTCCATGTATTGAAGTCACTCTAGAAGAGCAGTAATTTTTTCTATCAATATTACGACTCTCTCCCAATCTAATACTTTTTTTGTTGTTCACTCTTAAGAGAGATCAGTGCTATGTTAAAAATTTTTGGAATTCAGGTTGGTCTACATCTAGTTTGCTTTTCAGCTTATTCTGTCACCGACTGAATTAGTTACACTGAATCATAAATTGAAATAGCCAAATCGGTAATTAAATGAATCAACATGTTTGTAAATATTATATTGCTACATTTCGTATTTCTCAGCAATGTCTTATTGATCAAAAAGATATATCATTACTTATTGCCTTCAATCGATCCTTTCAAATCTTCGAAAAGCAGTGTAGAGGCTATGAAGATGACAAAAACAATTTTTCTATGAAAGCAACATTTTTTATTTTCATATTCTCTAAATCATCTAGAATATCCAGTATCTAAGTATAATTTTATACACCTAATCCTTACCAGACATCGGACTTCATGGTAAATTTACCGTCCATCAACGATTCTGGAGCCATCCATCGTACTGGCATCAAACGTCTTCCTTTAGAAATGAAAACTTAGTAAAAAACTTTAACACTTCTAATTTCGAGAACCGTACAAAGTGTTAAACAAATATCCTTCTTTTCTTTTCTTTTTTTTTTTCCATATTCGCAAGACTTTTCAGTCAGACCTACAAAAACTGAAGAAATCATTAAAATCATGGCTCATGAAACAAACCTGCTGGTTTATAATATTCATGATAATAAATATCTCTTGCCATACCAAAATCACCTATTTTCACTGTATCGAATTCATTCACCTAAAACGATTCGTAAAAAATAAAAAAAATTTGATAAAAATCACAATAGCAGGTTTGTTGAACACAATAATAGAATAAAGTAACAGCATATTCCCAATGGAAGTTTAATCAAACTTCAACCCAAAATTTGACATACCATACAATTTCTGGCAGCAAGATCCCGATGGCAGAATTTCAACGATTCCAAATAAGCCATTCCATCAGCAATTTGTGACGCCCACCGAAGGAAGTCGATTTCAACTGGTACTGGTAAACCATAAATATTTTCCTCAGCATTTGGCCGCCTAGATCGTAGATAGTCACGTAGATTACCCTTCAATACATTATATATTAACTCAGAAAATACATGTGTATCTAAAAAGTGAAATTCTAAAAAAAACCACAAAAGCAAAATTTGCACTCTTTATGGCTTTTCTTTTTTAGTATCCATAAAGAGATAATTACCTTTTTCATCATTTCCATCACGACCAAAACAGGCTGGCCATCAGAGACAACGCCATAAAGTTTAACGATAAAAGCTGTATTGAATTGTTTCATAACACTTGCTTCAATTAGAAAGTGAAGGCGTTCTGCGCTATTTGCTGCTTCGGATACAGTTTTAATTGCACATTCCCCGAAGGCAGCACCCAAATAAGACGTACAGTTGTTACCATATCCGCGATACACCTGTAATCTCGAAACAAAAATTTAAAGTTCCAACATTATTCTGATTTAGATCAATCAAAACTAGACCTCGAGTTGTTTAAAAAAATATGAAGATGTACAAATATGAAAAGTCCATAAGAATACTACCTTCCCGAAAGTTCCCCTGCCGATTTCTTCTTCCAAATGAATTGCACTTCGTTTCAATTCCCACTCATCCGGTTTGTAAACATCCATTTGGCTTAGATATTCAGGATTTGCTGAAATTTGTTGCCGCACGTATTCACGAACCTAAAAGAAGTTGAGCTTGAAAAAATTTAATTAAACCTTTCCCCATTTCCGATGATTTGCGCAAAACGGAAAAATCAAAGTTTAAATATGAGGAGATAAAATGCATTCATTTAATTTCGCCTTATTTTCGATGGATAAATTTTTACAGATAGAAAGGCAAACAAAAGATCTTTTTTAAATATGAATAACTCTGCAAGAAAATTTTCAGAAATACCTTTTCTCCTAATATTTTTCTAGAAATATAATATGCGGCCAAAGAACCGACAGATAATACAAGGAGAACAATCACAACGATAAATGAAATTACCTGAAATACGACAAAAAAGTTCTACTGATCTAATCAATTTAATAAAACTCCATAAAAAGTAAGAAATCTGAATCTTTTGTTTCGCCAAAATAATGACTTGCATATTTGGCAGTAATATTTTCCACTATAAATGGACCGAAACAAAGTGCAGTGACCACAAATTATATCATAAAGTTAGAATTCAATGATTCATTTTCTTTTTTTTTTTAAATTGAGTGGCATTTGACTTATGTATTCATAAAATTTGATGGACAGTGTAGATAACATGAAGAATAATTCTTTAACAACACCAGAGAATGAGTATAATTAAGACCATATGATTCCACGATATTAGAATATTCTTCCAATTCTAAATTACTTCGGGGAAATTAGACTAAACATGAAGGGAAAACTTTTCTATTAATTATTGAAGCTTAATTGTAGAGACCACATCGTTTTCCTTAGTTATAGTTGCAGTAACTTACCGTTGTTGTAAAAAATGTCGGTTTCACAATCTTGAACAATTTATGTGCTACGGCTATTTCCTTGATGGCATGAAATGAGAGTGAAGCCATAGATATTGTTTCTATCTGTACCAAGTATTCACCTTCTGCTAATCCATTGAACACTACCCCTTCTCGTTCCCGAAAATTACTTGCTTTCACGCATTGGCTTATTGGTGTCTGAAAATAAAAATTGGTTATGAAAGATCCTTGCAATGCAAAGTACTCCTTCAATAAGTTATCACTAAGCGATGTATTGCAATCTTGAGAAAAAGACTGGTCAGCAATAGCGATAATACAATGATAATTTACGAAGCCATTATGATACAATGGAAACTATTTACGCACTTGAGCAACATTTTCAGCCACTACAGTCACTCTGTATGCAAGTATCATGCCATTTGGATTTGCCGGTTCCTGCCAAGTTATATTACGACTACGAGGATCTTGCTTGAACGACGTTGAGTTAATCACTTTGATAGTTCTATTATCAACCAAATCATTTGATGCTGAAATAATTAACCAGAGACTAAATTTTGTGGTCTTTTAAGAAGTTACCAGTAATGCAAGTCTGATACATCGAAGTTTCAAAGACATTATAAATTTTGAAAGCTCAATTCATCATTATCCGACCTACATTAGTTAAGAAAAATGACATAAACGCTTAAAATTTGAACAGTCGACATACGTACAAGAAAAACAAGAATGTTGAAGATTTCCGAGCAATCCTTTAATAAAGAAATATTTACCGATTGGTGCTGTGCGTACGACCATCCATCCAGGTCGCTGTGAGCAATACGCACCTCCTGGAGCTGATATGTTTTGGCACGCATGAATCTGCAAATATAAATCTTAACAAATACTTACTGAGACAATTTAAGGATTGAAAAGATTAGTGTATTAAGAAGGATTTTCTCATTAAGTGTTTTCGAAAACTGAGGGATATTTAAGAACTCAATGTAATACATCATTAATTAATAGTGACTTTGAGCTCGATTTTTCAACATTGCAAGTTAAATCTTGCAATGATCACCGCTCGTATCAATTCACGAAACCTGTGTCATGAAATAACATGAACAATTGCTAGCTATCATTCGCGCTTGAATTCTGAATGACAAATACAGAGCTTCATCAAGTTTGAATGCTGGAAATGCGAACCCATATCTGATATTGTGTATAATGCCTTAGGCCAATAATTGACAGACGACGTGTAGTGACGTTAATTTTATGAGTGCCAATATCCAATTCTGATCGATACAAACTTATAGTTTCATTCAATTCATTTTGTGTAATAAGTATAAACTTCTCATCACCATACTGCTTCTCATTTGGTTCATTGTAATCTTTCAAAATTGATCGACGATTACGACGAATTCGCAATTTATCAGTCAAACTTTTCTTTGAATGTCTATAAAAGCCATGTGTACAGCAGCCGAATATTATAAATGATAATTAAGTCATAATGAAGCAATATATGTCATTAATGTAAACCTCATGCAAAAAAAAAAAAAAAAAAATAAAAATAAAAATAAAACCCAAAGTTCTCACTATACTATTTTTTGAATTACTTCAAGAAAATTCGTAAGATTTGGCTCATCAAAAATAAATACCCACTCTTAGAAATTTATCATAAAAAACTAAAATTTAAGAAAATAAGTGATAGGAATTTATCAGATGTTCAGAAAATTGAGAATATAATCAAATGAAAGAACCTACTGTTGCACAAACACCAAATTCTGCATAGCATTATCAAAATCAGCTTCATTAATTTTTTCGTTTTCTAGAAGTATATTACTAGATTTTGACTGCTGTTGCAACTGTTGTTGTTGCTAAAAAAAAAAAAAAAAAACCATCAAATGTGTTACTGAATTGGTGAAACAATTTGATTAAGATGATAATATAGCATAAATCATTCACAATAGTTACCCTTAACAATCGGCATTCGCAACATCCGGCTTTTGAACAAGATTGTTGGGCAGAAGAAGTATGTGTGAGTCGATCAATTATATCCTTGTGATGTCTTAATCCTGCACTTGGAATAAATAGAACAAGCAATTTGGCATATTATACTACAGTTGACTTTATCAAATTTCACCAGCAATCAAAAAATTTCCGAATTCAAACATATATAACTTTGCATACGTGTCAAACAGCCCATCTTTTCTCCTTGATCATTATTTACACCACAAGAAATTTTTTTGAAACGTTCTTTGCAATTACAAAATTGTGTGTTCATATGCGACATAGTTGAAAGGATTTCAGAAAACTTACCAACTTTATCATCACAAACGTTTCCTGAAACAGTTGATGGGTCATCACCTAGTACTTGCCACTTGACAACATAATGTGTGATATCACCATTTGGACGTTCTGGTGGTTCCCACGCCAAACTGAAAGAAATAATTCATTCAGAAATTTTCAAAATAGTAATTTAAAATCTGATGTGAAGAGGTTTCGTTTCTGATTCTCATTTATTAATCATTAAAGTATAGCTAAATAAATGCCTAAAAAAACAATTTCTTGAAATAAAATGGACTTAAAGTGTATTATTTATCATGCAGACCAAAGAGGTTTCTTTTTTTCCTTTTTTTGAAAAATACTAACTCAATTTGATCAGGCTTCATAATGAGGGACTTGCCAACGACGTCCTTTGGTGGATCAGGAGTGGAGAAGAGCGTCTTTAAAAAGTGAATCTTGGAGACAGCATTTCGTGCACCAGGATGATTAATAAGTTTTGTTTGAACATAATATGCGTACCTAAAAACAAATCTACATTCATTTAGAATTAAATCAATTATCATTATCCAAGTCGAGAAAATTATTCAGGATTTGATCAATAAGTATTTAAACAAAGTTTTGAATGTATAATCATGTCCTATCGCGATAAATTACAAGATCGAATAGTCCGGAAAATCATAAGAATTAAAAGAGGTTTTAGTCATTTGATGGATGACAACAATAAAAGTTAAATTAAATACCATGTATTAGATTCTACAGCAAAAATACCAGCTCCTCGGTTCAAACCTTCATTGCCATTTCCTTTTTCTGGTTCGAAATGCATCTGCCATGAATCACTACATGCTGAGCGATCATCATCAATGCTCAATATCGGATCTGGACCATTCACTTTTTTATAAAATACCTTGAAAAGGCAAAAATAAAAATCGAAGACTGTCTGATTTTAAACCAGAACATGTTGCACTAAAATTCAAATGTAATAGGCAAGAGATGAAAATTAAAAGATTAAAAACTTAAATACTTATAGCAATGTTCTCGACCGCACATCTAATATTCTAATTCTTAATAAAATTTTTCGACTGTCTATTCTATCTGCAGTTATGGGCATCCAAAAATATTTCTATTTCATCTATTAATGCAATAAAAAGCTCATTAATATAAAATATTAACTTCATTATATTCAAATGAATATAGAAATTAGCAGTTCATTATCAAACCATATTTGAAACTACTAATAAGAAAGCAAAACTAAAAGATAGAGCTGATTTTCTATTTTCAATTTTACAATTAAGACAGAAGCAAGAGTATGTTAATAATATAGCGTACATAATACCTGATATCCTAAAAATTTTCGATGATCCATATCGGTTGTATTAAAAGCAACCCACGATATCATAAAACCAAAACTATGCACATCTTCAGTCCGAACCTCAAAGGTCGTTTCGTCACCTGGAATTACTGACTGGTCTCATGTCTGCATTAAGTCAAGGTTTAGCAGAAGATAATTTTTGCAAAAAGGAACTGGAAATTCAAAAATCTAAAACTGATCATTAAGGAATAAAAACTTTCAAATGTTAATACATACATACTGCTCGATCACCGTTACTATAATATGATACATCGTTCTCTTTCACATCTGTAAGGCCTGTATGATCGATTAGTGCTTTTATGCGATTATAGCATAACATACGATTATTCTGGAACAATACCGTACCATTCCCGAGGGTCAACGGCCGTTTTTCGATATCAAATATTTGACGTAAATTGGTATTTTCAAATATTGCAAGAGCATATCTTAAATATCATATCTTTTTGGTTTTTTTTTTCTTCTTGTTTCATCACAGAATATATTCATGAAATTTTAACTGGGAAAAGCAAGCTGAACTTTTAAAGTAATTCCGATAAATTAAGCTTAGGAAATGACAATATCTGAATAGTGCTTAAGCGCAAAGGAAAAAATGTCCCCAACGCTTCAAGTCCACTAAAAAAAAAATATGTGCTCACTTATGTACACGTTTTGAATTAGTCGTCGATGTTAATCTCATAGGTAGATTATCAACAAGATGTAAGCGGAAGCTGTCCTCATAATTTAGCATTTAATTTTACATAAACAAGTTTCTATATCAGGACAAGGGCAAAAAATGTGAGAATATCACCACCTAGATCCATGATATTTTAACTTGGAAATAATTTTACAATATACCGATCCCTATAAAGTATGTTTCCTTTGATTAACCGCAATCGTTTGAACATGTGTAAAGAAATAAATGATATGCTGAAGTCAATCAACAAATAGCCTTCGATAACTTCAATATAGCCCAATGCTTCACTAATTTTTTCCATTCCTGCTGCATCTAAACCTTTCCTGAAATGGTGAATGGGAATTTTAATTCATCGCAATCTAGATTTTGAAATTCTATGAATTCATTCTAGCTTCTTCTCTTAAAATATTCAATTAAAAATAGGCCGTATTACCGGCTAATTCTATATAGACGCATTCAAATTTCTTGCACAGAAAAATATAGGTTATCGGAAGAAATTCCATTCCTATCTGTTATTAATTAGTCACTAAAATCGATTTTTTAGAAAGATTTAATTCTTAGAAATAATATCACTTCTAACTAATTTCATTCAAAATAATTCATTATTTTCAAAAATTCTAATAATTATTTATTGGTGTTTGTTGTAGTACCAAAATATTCAATACGAAAACAGAATCATTTTGCGTAAATTGATGATTTTTCAACTAAAAGATTAAAAAATTTTGATTAACAAACCTCAATTCGATTTCCAGAAAACCTTCAATAACGTTACATTTTTTGAACAAATAATCTTTGATGCGTGCAAAAGAATCGATGGTACCACCTTTGCATTTCACTGGACAATAACCTTCACATTTGATGCAGCGTGAAGAAGTGATCGGGTCTGCAGTAAAAAAAAAAAAAAGGAAATTATTTCCTTACCTGCTTGAATTAGTTAAAAATCATACTCTCTCTTTCTCTTTAAAATCAATTTCTGTCATATAATTAAAACCGTAACACAACAAACCAATTTCTTGCCCAAATGGACAATCAACGCGGCACATATTTTCAACGATTAGCATCCGCTTCTTCGCATTTTCCATCGTTACTGGTGCTGATATATTTCGACATTCTTCAATCGTTACACACCTCCTAATATAAAGAAATTTTCCTTCCGGGTTGATTGTAATTTGCATTAACACTTAGCTTCAAATTTCCTTCAGAATTTAAAAGATCCAAAAATTTTTCTCATTTAAATGATTACATCAAACGAAAAAATTTTGCTTGAAAAAAAGATATATTACAAAAAAAAAAGGAAAACAAATTTTTTTTGTTATAAAATCTTCATAAAAAAATTCCCAAAAAAAAATTTCATTCACGATAATTTTCAAAAACTATTGAAAAAGGTCTGACCTTACAAGATAAATATGATGTATTTCATAGAAGCCAACTGGACATTTATCCATGCATATACCTTGATAGACGACATTTTTACAAAAATGACAGGCACTCGGATCATCAGATACCGAGCACCCACCTAAGCACTCATCATGACATTTTTCGCCATTATCGTCGCAACCTGGTCCTATGGTTTTGTCTTCGTTCCATGTGTATTTACATTCTGAAATAAAATGACTGCTTATGAAAAATGAAAAATTTTTGCTTACGAAAAATGAAAAAATAAAAGTGTAATTATTTGAAGCTTGCTAACTCTATTTTTTTCTTCTAAGTTTTCAAATTCAAATTTTTTATAACGAAATGGTTTTAAATTTTTTAATATATTTTCTTAATATTTGTATTTGATACAATGAATTTGCGGAATAAATTTAAAAAAAAAAAAACTCTTACCCAGCTGACATGTTTCAGCGTCCCAACAAGACAGCATATGGTCACGTTTATGACAGCGATTTTCATTCTGTGGTACACAATCATCGTTACATAAATCTGAAAAGTTTTTTTAAGGAATGATGTACCGTCTCGCAATTATACAAAGAAATTGAAATTTTCGGGAATTAGAAAATTTTCTAAATTATGGAAGATTTTTTAATTTCTGAAGATTTCAGTTTTTTCTTAACTTTTAAATTTTAAAATGAAATTTCAAATGAAATTCAGCAACTGTCAGCAAAAGTTCAAAAAAAAATCTTAATAATAATGATGGAATAACAAATAATGTCAATCAGTTAAGATTAATTAATGATAATAATTTTATCAGCTACTGATGACAGAAAGACCAGTAGCAAAAGTTCACACATGCATTGCAAGAAAAAAATTTTTTCTTACCAGAGTCGGTTCCTTTGTTCTGGTCAGTCAGAATATCATTTGCGGGTCCAATTAATATTTGACTCCAGTCAATATATCGACTATAACAAAGTTGAGTATTATCCATAATTCGTACACCACCATTAATAATTGTTGTCAGCTTTGGTAAGCCAATTTCTATTAAATGTGTATTCTGATATATCACGAGCGCATAATTCATTATTAATTCTTGTCCACCAATAACGCGTAGATTAGGAAAAATTCGTCTCAGCGATCGAAGAGCACTGAAATATTTCTAGCTTACAATTAAAATCAAACCTTATTTTGGATGATTTCTCCATGATAAAACTGTGGCAAAAATAACTAACAATGAAGAAAAAATGTATACTAACCTGACTTGGAATATCAACAGATGTCCTGTGATAACGCGTAAACGGTTAAAGACCGGAAAATTTTCATGAGTAAAATTTGAACTTGTAATCATTGAAATCGAGAAATCACCCTCCATTACCGTACAATTAGCCAAGGTTGACCATTGCTCATCCGTTTCTTTGTCTTGAAATGCCATATTCGGACTATTCCGAATGTCCAATGAACGGCAGTATACATCGTCATGAGCGAATATCTAATATATATATATGGTTTTGGTTATTATATATACATAACTTTCAAAATATAATGTAAAATTTGAAAATTTTCAGATTCGAACAGGAGGAAATAACTGTGACGGTGCAAAATATGAAGCGTAAAGAATTATTTGAGGAATAATCATTTTAATAAACCTTAATTTACGCACAATATTATTTGTTTAATATTTACATTATATCTGAATAAAATTTGTTTATTTAAAATAAAAACAAAATGACTTGCAGAAACTGTAAGTATACTAAATATCCAAATGCTCCACATCGAATACAAACTCCATATCTAAAGCTGCAAATGGCAGCAAAATTTGGGTTGAAATTATCGAATGCAATGTAATTATCTAAAAGTAATAATTATAGAAATATAAAATTTAATATTGTAGTAATTAAATCACTACTAGACAAAGATAAATATCTTGAAGATGAAATGAATTATTATCACGGATATTAAATCTTGCATACTCTGAGAACTCTTCGGTACTTATTTAGCTTAAGTTGTTAAGTAATTTATTTGGTTCGAAATATTAATCAATATGATATAAAAATGACATATTAAATAACAAAGACGAGTCTTCACAAACTTCTGAATAAAAAAAGCGGAAAAAAAAAGCAGCCAAAAGAAAAGAAAACAAATAAAGCCATTTCTCGAGAGACTATGTATTATACGGCCTTTGTAATAAATGAATAGATTTCGTTTGAAATTCATTAAAATTTTCATTTCTTTTGAAGAATAATGATACATGAAGGCTGTAAATTGATGGCTTATTAGCATCTTAGATCTAGTCGTAACTCTTCAAGCTAGGCCTTGGCCTTAACTTTTATTTAGCCTAGCATTATTTAGCTTCAACTCCAATTACATGGCTTATATTACTGAGCCATATGGAAAGTTGTTTTTCTATTCAATGTCATTGATTAATAATTGTTAAAATGAATGCATGCAACACCTTTAACACAATCATATCCAATTACAACAATTATAATCATAAATAAAATTAAGTAGCAGTATGCTATCATTACCATTTATAATTATAATCGTTAATATAACATTTTAATTATTACATTTATTGATTGCCAATAATGATTTTGACAATCATTGATAATGATTGTGATAATGATCATTGATAATGATTGTTAAAATCATTATTGGCAATCAATAAATGCAATAATTAAAACTAAAACATGCCTCAGTCATTAATCAGGATAGTTTTGAAGCTTATCATTTTTGACAATAACAAATTTGGAAATCAAAGATTATCAGGAACTCAATTAATATCTTAAAATTATGATGAAAATGAGAAATTTAATGATGAATATTTCATAATAATAGTATGGTAATTACTTATAGATGAAAGTCGCAACACTATCATATATATATATATATCTTTAGAAACAGTGACTTTTGACATATCCATATATTGAATGTTTTGACCTCAGCATGACCTCGATATGAGATATGACCTCGATATGGATATAATCCTAACAAAGATAATAAAGAAAACCAAAGAGGATAAAGATAATTAAGAAGTGAGATTCTGACATTCATCACATGAATAGTTTACAAATCTTTTAGTCTAATTAGCATCGTCCTTTCTCAGTTGAAAGTGAACTTTAGTATTAAAATATTTCTTTAAAAAAAGGAAAGAAAAAAGGAAAAAATGAGAAAGTACATAAATGGGAAAAGAAATGCTTCTAGAAAAATTGAAGTAAATTGAAAAGAGAAAGAAAAAAATTTAGAAATGATGAAAAATAAAATCAAGAATTCATAATATAAATTATTATCTCGAACGTTTAAATTAGCAGTAACGATTACATTGATTGAAGCGTTCGGTTGATTTCGACAATTATGGCTGTATGTAATTAATTTCATCGAAACGAAAACAATGTAATTAATTTCATCTAAACAACCTTTTTTTTTCCTTTTTTGCCAATTTATATCAATGGAAATGAATTTTGTTTAAAATTTTATCAAATATCAATTAATTGGAAATGTTGTATGACAATATTAAATTCCACTTCATATTCCAATAGAGATATAGCAAAGTTTTAAAAAGCACTGAAATGATTAAATTTTATCTATAGTTTTAAAGGAAGAGAGGAAATTTAAAAAAATGTCACAATTCAATTTGATTTTTTTGTGATATAGAATGATATTTTTCAAATTTTTTTATTTACTTACTATTTAAATTATTCAATTTGGGCGAATTTTTGATAACATTGAGTTAATTATTTGCAACGAAATTAATTAATGCATTTGTCAAAATTCAACTTAATTTCTTGGAAAACGATTAAAAAGATGGAAAAACTTGTGATTTAATATTAAAATTATTGCATAATACTTATCTCTATCAATAACTTTCATATAGCTTTTTTAATTTCAATTTTATTATTTATACTTCTAATAGCAATAATTATCCTTATGATATGTGCGGTATGTATCACTGTGATTGCTATTCATATTTTAAATTTTTATAATTTCTTAAAATTTTAGAAAATTTTTGCTATTCAAATAAAAATTTGACAAATGAAAGCAAAGAGAGAGGATTTTCGAACAGCCGAAACAAAAACGGATACTTCGTCATCAGAATACAAAAGTGTTCCAAATATTCCTGTTAACAGTGAATTATCACCAGTATCATTGCAAAAATTGTCAATCGAAACAAAAGAGTTCGAAAGACCGATCAAAAGTGATAAAACACAGGTAATGTTTCTGGAAATTTTTAAAAATTCAAAAACTTTTTTTTCTTTTGTTTTTGACAAAAAGACTAATGATAATATAAATATTGTAGGGAATTGAATGCGAAGATAAGTAAGAATAATATTTATAGTTTTCTTCAGTATCGTAACTGAACGAGTCTTGATAAAAGAATAATAATAATACATTATCTGAATACTCGAAAGCGGTGTTATCGAATTTTAGTAAGATATAATATATGAAGAGTAATATTGTTTTTACTAAATATTAAAAGAACTCAAAGACATTCAAATTTTCTCGTCCATTCAAATAATGTATTGAGTATTTTTAAAGAATACACAATACATTATCTGAATACTTCACAAAGTTTTAATTCCATCATTCTAGTATTTTTAGACATTGTGTGCTAAAAATAATGAAAGTTTTTGGCGTATAATAAATTATTCTTTTAAAATTTGAAATTTTAAATGAAAAAATCAATAACAGGTGAAAAAATGGCTATTTTCGGTGATCAAACGTCTTACTAAAGAATGGCGGCCAAAACTATGCCAATCATTATTTACCGAAAAAGAACTCATCGAACTGTGTTATCGAGCTCGGGAGGTATTCTGGATGCAACCTACTCTCGTAGAAGTAAATTTCCCCTTTTTTTGGGGGTTCGTTGAATGAATATCTAAATATATTTAAATTTCCATTTTATTGATTTCTATTCAAATTTCTGACAACTTTGCAATTTTTTTGTTCAACAAATTCAATTAAAAACATAGCAAGCATATACAGTGATAAAAATAATTTGTGAATATTAGCATATGAATAATTTAATTTAATTAAGAACAGCTAAAAAAGATAGGAAATGTATGGGAAAGATGTATAACTTATGAAATGAATTCATAGAAAATAAGCAAAATCTTATAATTAATAAATCTGCAAAATGCTTAAAATATTAAAAAAAAAAAAAAAAAAAAAAAGGACGAAAATTTCAAAAATGATAATAACAATATCAGTTTTTTCTGTTCTTTTTTTTAAAATTGAATCTCTAATTTTGTAGCCTAAATTGCCAATAACTATTTGTGGTGATATTCATGGCCAATTTAAAGATTTATTAGCACTTTTTGTTTTATATGGCTCTCCACCTGGTCGACGATATCTTTTTCTTGGTGATTATGTTGATCGTGGTCCATTTTCTATCGAAGTTGTAACACTTCTGTTTGCTTATAAGGTAAATTGTTTAAATAAAAATTTTCTTTCCTCCTTTTTTCTTCTTCTTAATTAAAGAAAAAAAGACAAAAAACTGCGAATTAAACTGTTTATTTTCGAAGTTTCAAAATTAATCGATCACTTCTATTTTTAAAATTTATTCTTTTGAAAATTAGAAAATTTTGTAAGTAATGCATTGATGCATTTTTTTTTTTTTTTTTTGTGAGACAAATTAGTGTAATAAAAATCATTTTTTTTTTTCAAATAAAAAAGGTGTTTAACAACTAAATTAGCATTTATAGTTTCTAATATAAAGCACCATTATCAGAATCCAAATTTCGTGGTATTTAAATAGGGGAATAATGAATATTTTATATTAATGATACAAATAAGTATATGTATATATTTTTTGAAAGATACTTTTCCCACGTGATATTTATCTGTTACGGGGAAATCACGAATCACGTTATGTTAATCTTAGATACGGATTCTACGATGAATGTGTGCTAAGGTATCGTAGAATTTTTTTAAAGCTTCATTCTACTTATTTTGTATTACTTCGCTATTACCATCAACAAATTGCTATTATTATCAGTACGAAAATTGTTATCAGTAATTATTATAACTTCCTTATATTCCTCTTTTAGTTCAACACGCGTCAAAGAAGATCACTATCAAGTGGTCAAAAAGTTGACTTTATCATTGTTATATTCCTAATAATCACTCTTTTCGCCATTTGATAATCCAAATCATAAATTCCTTTTATTTCATCCTTACCAATAACCATCTATCTTTTCTATATTGTTATTATGATATATCACCATCATGGTCATCTTTATTATTTCATTATCACAATTATCATCATTAACAAATTGTTATTATTATCAGTTAAAAAATTGCTATCAATAATTAATATCATTGGTTGAAAAAGATTATTATCAATAAGAGCCTTTATTATCAACTAAAGAAATCATTGTCAGTTAAAAGAAAAAAAAAAAGAAATCATTACCGATAAAAGATCATTATCAGTAAATTGTTCTTACTGTTATTTTAAAAAAAAAAAAAAAAAATCACTGTCAATAAATTGTGATTATTATCGGCTATGATTATGTTATTATCCGTAAATCGTAATCATATTACAACCGAAGATTTCATCTATTCATTACTTCATTATTTTCTTGATTACTATCTGTTAATTAGTTCAGTCATTTTCTTCAATCTTCATTTTTTTTAAATTCATTATTATATATTAATTTATTTCAAATATTCGAATAAATTATTTGATACATTTCAAATGGCATTTTTTTGCATGCCATTTTGTGCACGAATACAAAAACGAATTTTATGCATGCATGGTGGAATAAGTGAAGATTTGACAGCACTTGTGCAGGTAAATGAAAATTCACCGAAATATTGCTTTAATAAAACAACCAATTAGATGAAAAGAAAAAATTATAAAATATAAAAAAATCATAACTGAGAAAGTACCGTAGCAATAGTTAATGTAAATTACAATTTTTTTTTTGGATAAAAAATGATTTACAATTTATTTTGAAGCAAAATCATTGTAATTCGTCAAATTATAATTATTTGGAATTATTAAATTTATAATGTGAAATTATATTTTAGAAAATTTCGATTTCATATTATTTATTATTCAATTATTCGTTTCTGAACTTTAATCAAAATTTAAATTTTAACTGTTTAATTTGAATAAATAATTAGAAAAATTGATAGAAAATTAATTTTGCTATTATTTTTCAAAAATTTTAGCTAGAACGAATTGAACGACCATGTGAAATTCCGGATTTGGGTATATTAACCGATTTGACATGGTCTGATCCAAGTTATTATGTGACTAATTATGATTATAATAGTAGACGAGGAGTTGCACGATTATTTGGTACTAATGCTGTAAAGGAATTCTGTCAAATACTTGGCTTAGATATGATTGTACGAGCACATCAAGTAATACATTTATTAATTACTTATTAATTAATGTTTACTAATTTTCTATGGAAAATATCTCAGATATTTTATAATATTTAACAATTATTATAGACAATATTATTATCATTATTACTGTATATTGTAATAGATAATACATCCATGTATTGTCTTTAAACTAATTTAATATAATTTTAATTCCAATTTTAAATCATGGCTCAACATTTTAATATTTTAAACTATTATCCCATCTTGAATTTTCAATCTTTGAAATATCTGAAATGAAAAAAAAAAAAAAAAAAAAAAAAACGGGATGAAAATTTTTTTTAAGTTTTATATATTCATTCTTGCACAATTTGAAACTTATTAAAAACAAGTGTTTTACTGGTTAATAATATCAATCAATTAATTATGCAAATTTTATTTTCCTTTCTTCAAAGGTAATGCAAAACGGCTATGAAAAATTCGGTAATCATTTGATAACAATCTTTTCGGCACCAAATTATTTCATGGGTAATTCTGCTGCAGTACTGCATGTAGCGAAAGATTTGGCAAGCATTTTTAATTCTTTTTTTTTTTTTAAATTTTAAATTAACACTTTATTTTTATAAAAGAGAAAAAAAAGCAAGAGATGGGATCATTTTATTTAATGCCCACTTAAATAACAGCATTTCTATTTATTTTGAAGAAAAAAATTGAGAAAAAAAAGTAAATTATTTTCAAGAATTTAAAATTTAAAAAATTTGTGTGATATATTGCTTTCTGGCAATATTTCAAACAAAGCAAACTTTGTTTCCAATTGTTTGTTGCAAGCAAATTTTTGATCGTCTTATGAAATATTTTTCAAATTGTTTTCTTTTTTTGATTCAGTTTCTTATTAATTTCTAATAATATTCGGAATTTCTGAATTTTTGGTAGATAGAAAGCTTATCAAAATGTAAATGTCATAGAGAAGAATAATTTGAAGATAATATTAAATTTGAGATTGATAATATTAACTTGCAAATTTTAATTTTTTTGTTTTTTCTAGAAATGTAAAATAGAAGTTCACCGACCTAGAAAACAATCTCGAAATAACAAGATGAAGAGGAAATGAATTTTTGCAATAAAGAGTCGCTACTGATAATTATTATAATTTTTTTTTTGAAATTTGTTTCTACCAAGGATTGATCTAAATCTAAAAAAGATTTTATTGAAGTATTTTAAATCTAATACTATATTAGTTGAAAAATATTTTAATTTTTTAAAATAATAGCTATCCTGGTAAATATTTTACTCGAAAATTTGATATATATCGTATTTTAAGAATTTCAAGTTATATTAACTTGTATAAATTAGCAATCAATACTATGAATTGAACAAATTTAGTGATTAAAAAGATCCTTGTTTAATTACTAAAATTGGAAAATTTTAAACCCCACCATATTCATAACAGATTACATATATTTAAGCAAAAATCAATCATAAATACATACTTGCCTATTTTGTTTGATTGGGCAAATAAAATGATAGTTTCAATGAATGTTTCAAACCATTTCATCATTTAAATTAAAAAAGAATATCAACCTTTCAAAAAAGAATCATAATATTGAATTCAAAAAATACTGATTAGACATAAAAATTCCAATATTGATTAGATATAATAAATAACTGACAAACCTCTGTCACTATTTTAAGAAAAACTTGAAAATTAATTATCTTAAAGTTTTCTATAAAAAAAGAAAGCTACAATGAATAATTTAAACTTTTCTAGTTCCAATGAATATTTCAAACTTTCTCCATTACTTTAACTAAAGAAGAAAATTAACCATCCAGAAAAAACTCCAATATTGAATTTAAAAAGTTTCAAAAGTTGAGCAAAAAGATAGAGTCACCAATCTCCACCAAAAACTTGATTAAAAATATTAATTAGAAATGATATAACTTGACTAGTAATCTATGTCTTATCTCTTAAATATCCCTTAGAATACATTTCATTGCTTCCTCGTACTAGCAATGATTTCTTATTAGTACCATTTCCGATTTGCGTTGATATACTAAATGAAGAGTGATCGAATTACATCAATTGCGCAGAATTTAATAGTTCCCTGCCACTGATTATCAGTTCAAAATTGAATAATATAATAATAATAATAATGTTTCTGAAATTTATGAACTCCCTTTTTTCTGTCAGTCAATTCATATAGATTAAATGAAAACTCCAAGCATTCTAATTTGGAATTTGAGAAACTTTTGAGAGAATAATGATTGTAATAACGATTCAGAATGGAACGTAAAAAATATATACAACATTAAAAAATTTCTTATTATATATTGACTTTTTTGCTAACTTTTTTACGATTCATTGCAGTCTACTGAATAATAAATAATTTCGAGATATTTAATCAACAAAAAAATCGAAGAAAATTGCTATGTTTTTTTTTTTTTTTTTTTTTTTTTTTTTTTTTTTTTTTTTTTTTTGATTCTGTATTTTATCAACATCAAGCCGTATAATATCTGCAAGATAGTATTTGCAGAGAAAAGATAATGAAGTCGGTGTGAATGTTTCGTTAAATGAAATGCACATATAAATACTGCGGATGAGGTTTCTCTTTTTTATTTACATTATATATGAGCAATGTTTCGTATGCAATTTAATTCGTTTCCTTATCATCAATCTGCAATTTCAATACAGCTATGGGCATTTCTCTTTCTCTTCATCAGCTAAAAACATTTCGGCCCAATAAATGGCAGCTGAATTCGGATCTAGTTCAGATTTATTGTCCTGAGATGTTATTCCGGATGTTGAATGCGGGTCGTTGGCCCAGATGTTAGCCGAACCTCGACCAAAAAGACTTCCAGACAGTCCTAATGGATCATCGATATAGGTATCATGATGGTGCATTCCGTGTACAAGATCGGATCTTTTTTGTCGATGTGATGGTGTTGGATTCGGCGATGAAAAAACTGGCCCTAGAAAAACAAGTTTATGAAATGCCAAATTAAAACATTTCAATTAAGATAAAAAAAAAAATTTGAAGATAATAATCTGTTGTGATTTGAAAGAAAAAATGAAACTGACATAACTTCCAAACGGTATTTATAGCAAGAGAAACTTAGGTGCTCAAGGAATGGGAATATTACCTAAATTTAAATAATTAATGACCTGCTGCTAAATTTATTGGTCGAGGATGAAAATTTGATGGATTTTCGATAATAAATGGTGGCGCTTCTGGATTAAGTCTAAACGCACGAACTGCTTCTGCAAGATAACTGTTTGCACCGGTTGAGGTTGACCGCTGCTGAACAAAGTCATTTGCTGGTGCAGGTGGCCAGTTATTATTAGTAGAAACTGGTGGCACTTGCCAAACACTTTCATTGTTTTCTTGCCTATCATAATCACGATCACAGAAATATTCCGATAATGTCGGTAATTTAAGGTTAAAGCCTGGCCAAACCTCATCTTTTTCCTCTGAAAAAAAAATTCCTATTTTGGAACAAACGTTATGAAAATGAAAAGCTTGTCACATATTACTCTATTCTCCGATCTATTCTCAAATTCTTCACTGCATTAACTTAGAAACTTTGGAAAGGTCTGATTCCGGATGAATAATAGCTATGAAAACCGAAAATCTCAGCCTTTAAATAAATGAAAACTAAGCAGAATTCAAGAATTCGCTTCGATTGATCAAACAATAGCTAAAGTCCAACAAATCGAGTGTTACTTTTCAAAGTGAATGTTAAGAAATAAATACATGAAACGAACCCTTTAATCGCTTATTTCTTAAATACTGATCTTCAGCTAGTTTTCGTTCTCTCTGTAACTGTTCAATGAACGCACTCGGTCGATTACTATTCTGCTTGCCATGATTTCGTTCAGAACCAATTGAACCCAAGATTCCTATAATAAGATACTTGATAAATTCAGACGAAAAAATTCGGCATTTTGTTAGTATCCCGAACTATTAAAATATTCTTTCCTCTAATTCAAATGGTTTCAAATTCTGAATCATCAACTTCGCAGTCATATTTCGTCGAAGAGAATCGAGTAATGTTCTCAAATTTTACGAATTCTTTGCTCATACATTATTTACTCAGTAATTACTTTTACCATTTCTAGAAGAAGCTTCTTGTTTTTTTTGTAAGTTTTTCTTTTGTTCCGACCGCATTGGACGCACAATGGTTATAGGTGATGGCGGAGATACTCCTAGCTGTGTTAATGATTTCTTTTCCGATAAGAATAAACGTTCAGCAGCGTCAGCCAAGGCGTTAAAGTCCTCGTCAATATTTCCGTCTAAAAACAAGACTGAATTGAGAAATAAATCTCTAGCTATTATAATTTAAAATTAAAAACAAAAGTTAAACGGACTTTGGTAATGTCATTCGCTAAGACCCATGTGACCATTGCATTAGCTCCGTTCTTGGCGAATTAAGACAAAGCTTTAACAAATAAAAAAACTTGCCATTCATTATAGCAGGTCCGTCAGCCCATTCTGGTGGAGCACTCGTATCACTCAATCCCGCTTCTGACCTGAAGATTTAGAATTCATATTAATTTTCATGAAAAAAAAGGAACTGAATTTGAAGAATTTTTAAAATCTCGATCAGAATATTTCGAATTCCAAACAATATTTTTCGAAAAACTCAAGTATTACTAAAATTTGCCTAGCATCGCAGTGACACTATATCTTGAAGTATATGATATATGTGAAATAATTTTGGATCGATCCCGAAACAGATTCCATTCTTTTTCTTTTCAAATTCTAACCTCTCATCACTTGCTTTCTCGCGATGTACCAAAAGCCAATCGCAATCATTCTCGCTGTTTGCTGTAATCCGAAGAGGGGTAGCACAGGGCGTTATATAATTCTGCTCTTTTTTGGTATCTGGTGAACTCGAATTTCTTTCTTTGTGAACTAGATCTATGTTTTGAACATAATCGTTCGGATTGTTTGAAGTCCATGGAATAGCGGCAGTTTCCGCGACAGCTTTAGATCGCAATCTACTTGATTCTAAATTAGTACTATGCATTACGTATGGTCAGTTTCGAATTTCGATTTTCTT
Source organism: Onchocerca lupi (assembly GCA_028564675.1). Taxonomy (NCBI): domain Eukaryota; kingdom Metazoa; phylum Nematoda; class Chromadorea; order Rhabditida; family Onchocercidae; genus Onchocerca; species Onchocerca lupi. The sequence goes on from JAOVVO010000497.1 coordinate 61,106, forward strand.
CGAATTGTGTTCAGCGAAATACTATCAAAGAGAAAAAAATCATACTATGACCAAGAAAACTGAAACTACCGAGACTGTTCAGCATCTACTGTGTTTCACAGCCATTCAAACTATGGATTTACAATTCTTTTCAGAAATTACCTGCGCGACTATTTTCTTTCGCCTCTTTCGTCTTAAGAACTGATGAACTTTCAGTGTTTGTCTAAAAACAAATGCAAATATTTATCAAAGTCTAATTTAAAACGCATATTTCAAAAAAGTTGTGATATATGAGAAAAAAATTGAATCTTTCTTTTTTAAATAAGAGCAAATCTTATTACCTTTTCTTTCAAGGATCTGCAAACTCCATTAACAAATATATTCTTTGAAGAATTACTGCTATGTGATGTATGTCCAGTAGAATATGGTGAGACACTAGAACTATAATGTGATTTTGGAAGAAATTTCAACTATTAGAAATATGTTTAAATAGAAAAAATGAAACCAGAACATGATATCGAATATGTTCTCCCTATCAACCATACACAATTCAGGCAGAGAATTTTTTACTTAAGACAAAAAATGATATTACTTCGTCTTCATTTTTTTTTTTTTTTTTTTTTTGTGTTTACTTTGTTGATTTTATTTTTGTTGCTAA
>JAOVVO010000498.1:0-61677 GCA_028564675.1 Onchocerca lupi
GATTACTATAGCAGAAATGTTTGAAAAGAATTTACGACTTAGAACTGAACCTCCCAATAAGCCGCAGTACCGCCAGCGGGATTTGTTGTTGATGGTGATGATGGACGAATGCCCTCTGCTCCAATCGTTGTTTTCGAAGAATTCCTTAATGTCCATCCCCGGCCATAGGTTGGAATTCCAATAATAATTTTCTGTTTCGGCTTACCCTTACTCACCCAATAACTTGCTGCAAATTCCTGAAAATTTCGAGAATTCGTCTGTATGCTAGCGGCAAAAAACCAAAAATTCTAATGGATTGGAAAACTAACGGTATTAAAAATGCATTTTCCGGAAGTTTCGCCCTTCGTTGGGCGCAACTTTGCATGTAAGTCAACATTCTTCTCCCAACTACCGTGGAAATCATATGACATCAAGAATAGAAGGTCCAAATTCCTGCAGATTTTTAATGTTGCAAAATATTTGGAGTATTTATTTTGTAGCATTAAAAATTTGATGAAAAATTGAGATTGAAGAATTTAAAATTTAAAAATTAATTATATCACTAAATAAATGAAAATCTATAGTCAAAGTTCGGCAAACAGAAGACGAAATGTTTACTCTCCTAGCGATCGAACATCATAGCTTTGATCAATGGTGTGTTTTCCGGCTGATACAGCAGCGGTGAGAAGTAATTGTTCACTGCCGGATTTTTTGGCTTCTTCCGCAAATGCTACTTTCATTTCCTGCAAAATTCAGTTTTATCTAGAATAACTGTTGGAATAAAAATTAGTGAATATAGGAGGTTTTCTTTTCTTTCTCAATTTAGATTTGGAGTATTTCAGTTTTGCTTTGCAACTAAATAAAATTGTTAGAATTAGTTCATAATAATATTTTAAATATGGAAATTGGAAATGAAAATTATACGAAGTACCTGTAGTTCCCCTTTTTTTCAGCATAAATTAAAATTTGGTAATGTACGTCTGATTATTACAATATTGCCATATATTTCGGCAATATTGAATCTTGCGAATAAATGCAGTTATACTTACTTCAACAAGTTTGGCGTATTCCTGAGCCATACCGATTGGATATTCCCAGTCGAGATCAAATCCATCAAATTTGTATTTGCGGAGAAATGCTATAGCTGATTTAATGAAATGTTTGCGTTTATCCGCTGATTTTGCTATTGCCTTGAAATATTTTGTATTTTCAAATTTACATAACTGAAATACATGCTAGCAATGTGTTTTTGATATCCATCATCAGAATGTCGGGCGAGTGTCAATCCTTTCAAAGCAAATAGAAACGAACAGTAAAAGTTGATGATCCAAAATTGTAGCCACCGTAGGAAAGAAGAATTTTCAATTCCGGGTCACTCTCTTTCAATTTTGTTACACGTGAGTACATCCCTTTCGACCAATTGGTGTCTTCATCGTTCCATTCAGAAGGTCTGAGAAAGTTATTCAAATAGAAAATACAATGTATAATTATCACTCGGTATGCAAAAATAGTGCTGGTATTTGATGAAAATTTGAAATAATTTTAGTATTTGACGCAACGGTTACACGCTTGTTATATTTCATATAAATAGAATAATGCGTTAAATCAATGGTTTTCACTGAATCCAATATATGGACTTTCAATTTATATATCTCTGATTACTGCAACAGTTAAACAAAATTTCCAAATCATTCATTGTCCACAGTGCAAGCATTGAATTGAAGTAGTTTTATGCAAGTATAGCGTCATAGCAAAAATTTTAAAATAGAATTCATATTTCTCATTACAAATATCAATGGCAACTTACAATGACGTGCCTGATTCGTCAAGTTTAGCGAATGCGTAAAGAATATGAGTGCATAAGCCATTCGGGATATCTTCGGGTAAGAATCTGCCTTCTTCAAGATCAAAATGTATATTAGATCGACAGATATTATAGCTATCTTAATGGCCTACTTTCTCAATTTGATTCTTTGTGCATAAAAATCAGATTTTGTTCTGCACATCAGCTAACGTGACAAAGATATAATTCGAAACGAAATGCAGAAATTTAATATTCGAGAAGTCTGGTAACAAAATGAATTTGCACTCATTTGGGAACTGATTTACTACTCATTCAGTTTGTTGCTTCTTGTTGACTCACCACCAATATTTCACACGCTTAAGGTTTGCTTTACTTCGATTTTAGATTTTGCATAACTTTCAAACTTTTGTCCGGAAACCTTTCACAGTAAAATAACCTTAAGCCTGCGAAATATGACACTGTTAACGCTGTAATTTCATAATCTTAACAATAGATAACAAAATATATTAAAGAGCAAAACATTGTATTTTTCGCTCGCAAAGAGGGAATAATTATAGCAGTTTCAAGGATAATGGACATTGCAAAATATTTTGAAAGTTCTGTTCGCAAATTTTCATATAATTATAAAACTAGAGATTTTTATTCCTCTAAATTTAAAACCTTATTTGAAATTTAATTATCTTAGTTCTCAAATATCCCGTTAAAATTATTTTAGTTTCCTAGTAAAGATAAAAATTATTTTAATCATTACTGAACCTTGTCGATATTGAGCCCAGTTAGTATAATAGCATCCACGAACATACTTGGGTAACTTTTCGAGAACTGTTGCATAATTGAATGCTAAACAAGAATTATTATTTGATTTCTGTTGATTGAAATATTTAATTTTAATTGATATTTTTACCCAAATTTACTTGTAATATAATTTTTTATTTTTTTTTAAAGAATTTTCATAATTAATTAGGAACAAATATATTTGCTAATGATCTATTCATTTAATAATGCATTTATTCATTTATTTGTATACTCAAAAGTGGCAAACTTAATCCAAACGGGTACCATGGTAAAAGATTATGGTCTTATTGTTAATGATGCTTACATTTTATATATCACAATATATTACAGTTAACAAACATTTTTCATGCCACAGTATGTTACCGCATTTAAGCATTTCTCATTTTACAGTATACTACAGTAATTGAACGTTTTCTATGTTACAGTATATTGCAAAAATGAAAATAGATATATTCTAGATGGTGCAAGATATACTAGCGATCGACGAAGTCAACATATGACAGTAATCTTTCGTTCTCTTTCTTTCACGTAATTATTAAGCTTTTCGAACAATACATTTTATTGTTATGATAATAATAACTAAATATATTTATTATATATCATAATTATCATATATTATTCCATCCCATCATTACTTATATAATTTTTATTTGATAACATTTGGAACAAGTGATCAAGATTTTGTTTTTTTATCAACATGGGATAAAGTATTATTCTTTAATAGCTCAATAAATTTAATATATTTCAAATTATATTAAGAAAAACATTATCTAATATTACTAATCTCTATTATTTCCATTTAACATATCTTTTATTATCTTATCTTAATAAGATTTAACATCAAAGAAAAAAAAGAATATTTAGAAATTTAAACTTTTTTTTATCTTATCAGCTTATTATCCTACTTCTGCCATTTAACTAAGTTGATTCTGATAAAATATAATAATATCGAGCAAATGAATAAATATATTAAGATTTTGTAAATAACTTTACAATTTTACTTTTTTTTTAGTTTCTGATTAATTCCAATCGATCCAATATACAATTTATTCAATGAATCAAAATTAACTTACCTTGCATAACTATAATTGCAACATTAAATTGGATGAAAGTTATTGGTATCATCGCGCAATACAAATAAATTTAAAGAATGGTTAATTGTTGTTCGTTCCTGTATTATTTCGATACTTACTATTAAATTTTTGATATTTATCTTTATTAATTATTTTTATTTACTCAAATATTCCAAAAAATTTCCCAAATGTATTATACTTATTCAAAATAACTTCAAAATTATTTGTTAGTGTTTATTTGTTTATTTATCCTTATACAACTATATGAAAAACAGAAACACTTTTGTTAAGTATTAATTTGTTAACGAAAATATATTGAGTGAAAATCACACTTTGTAATTATTTAAGAACAGTTGTAAAGAAATGTATGTAAAATTATTTCGGTGTACAAAAAATTAAATAAATGAAACAGAAGAGATGAAAAAAGAATTTGGAAGATATGATTAATAAAAATTATAATGGATATTAGATGAAATTAAAACGATAATATAGAAATAAATGGAATTATTAATTTTTTGCTGAACATATACATGTATATTAAATTTTGCAAGTGATATGAAACATAATTTGAAATACGATATTGCTTATTATTTATTACAAATTAAATCAGGAATAGAATTATGGTATGAAATATTATAAGTATGCATTAAATGTATTATTATCAACAAATAAAGTGAAATCTATGAAAAATTATAATATTAGAATGATTAATGAAAAGTTATTGAAATATACTATTAACTAAACCATCTTGCTTTTAAAAGTGATAAAAAAAGAAATTATCTGGTTAATTATGATTATTTACGGAGCGTTTAATTTCAAATAAAAACCAGAAATGATAAAAGAAGAATTTATTAAAATTGACAATTAACTGATGATTGGAAATAAAGATAGGAACAATAATAATAGACAAATATCTAGAGATAAAGGAGATAATGCCAACACCAGTATCTTTAACAAGAAATATTAATAAACATTCAAATTTATAAATGTAAAAATTATTTATTACAATATATATTTTTTTATCGATTATTAGTTGATTAGATTTACCATTATTAATAAGTATCGAGAATCATGAAATAATTTATTTTTTTGAATAATTTTCTACTGATTCTTATCGGTGTTATTTATCATTTACTCATCATGAAGTATTATTTTTTTATCATTACACTTATCATTGCTACTAGTATTTAGTATTAATTATTGCTGTTTATTAGTTATTAAGTCGTATTATATCGTTTTTTGTCGTGGTTCTTCTATGACCGTGACAATAATTGTGGGTTCTTGGATTCTGTTCTCGATCTTCTTAACCGTGAAAATTATTGAGAGTTCTTGTTTTGTTGTGTTGTTCTCGAAACCTCAAACTTGGGTAATTAAACCTTTATTATGAAATATGATAACACGACAATACACTACAAATATAATACCAATACAATCAACTGACCTCGCGGTAGCACATCCTTTGACAATAATCCTATAGTCAGGACCCTCTTCTCATTTATAGAGGAAGGATCCCGCTAGAATTTGATCACAATAAGGCGCCATTTTTAGCGCCTGAGAGCGCGTCTTTTTTGGCGCGTAACCTTGACTACAACAAAGAATAAAGTACAAAACCATTTGACTTATAAACAAAGAAACATTCACATCCGATAAGATTAACAATCATTTTAAAGTCAAGAATCATTTATTTTCTTATACTCCGTGATTTCAGCGAATCTTGTCATCGTTATTACTAATTAAAAATCAGCAATCAGAACCATCAATGTTTCATATCATATCGATTAAGTACTACTGACTAATTTATTGATAATTATTGAAACTAATATTTGATTACTTTGTTGCAGTTATCATAATTATCAATTTTGCATTATAAAATAATTAATCGCTAATGAATCACTATTATAATTTAAGTTATAAATATATTATACATACTACTGATTATTAACGTTTGTTTTCTTTGCTAAGCATTCTCTTACAGTATTCTTTACTGTTTAAAAATTCCTTCATTTTATTTTCTTTTCTACGTTTTTCACGTCTTTCTCACGTACAAAGTTCTTTATCACTTTTTTTCCTAATACTTCAGCAATAAGTTTGAATGAATAAGTATTAAATTTTTCTTGAATTAACATAAACTAAAAGAGACAAAAATCTTTTTTAAAAGGTGAAACTTTCATTATAATCTATTTATATTTTTTTTTGAATTGTCAATTATAAATGAAAAATTGAGCTTTTTTTCTGAATTCTTCAGTTACTTTGTAATCTATGTCATAAATTAATCTGTGAGCTACAATATCGACATTTTTTGACAATTCATCATTAAAAAATCAGAAAAAAATTAAGCAATTTCAAGTCACGCTATAAGTTCATGATGACAATTGAAATTTTAAAAAATTATTTCTTCAGAAATTTTGAAAGCATTATAAAGATTTTTCTTCTTAAATACATCGCAAAATATTTGCATGCTATGTGAATCGTAGAAATTAATGAAAATAAAAGAAATCTTGATGATTATTTCTTGAAGTGGTGAATAATACAAATACTGATGACAACATATGAATTAAATCCAAAATATTAGAAAACTGGCAATAGTATTCAAATTTATGCATAAACACACATGATTTCGGATATAATTATCGAATAATGAAACAAAAAGAAAAAAAAAGATTTTGGAACAATGATTTTTTCATGGTTATTGTAATTTTTAATTTGAAGTTTCTATTAGATTTTTTTTTATCAAGTAAATATCCTTCAAAGAAGAAGTAATTAAAATACTAGCAAAGACCATAGTTAAATAAAGTGAACGTAAAAAAAAAAAAGAGATTTTTAAAATAATTTCGCAAACAGTGAAATTACGCAAACTAATTCGTCACATCAAATATTTAACCAGGTAAGAAACAGAAATGACATTTTATACATAAGTTAAAAGTTTGATTTCAATTAAAATTTCGAAATATTTTCAATAACAATATGTCAGTAACACGCGAATTTATGGGATAAAAAATTTATGAAATTTATAGCATAAAGGTGAAAACTTATTTCAGTTTTGTAACACAATATAAATGGAAATTTTCGAACATTTAGTTATGGAACTTTCTTTTATTTTTAATTCGATTTGAAATTTTCAGGCATAAAGAAACAGTAAATGATTTAAATTACAGACAGTAAGAAAAATTTAATTTGACTTGAATAAAAAATAATGAAAAAAAAGAGGGCAAAAAAGTTTAAAGAATTTTAATTAACATTAATTGCATGTTTCAACAAACATTTCTCAAATCTTATCAGCGTAGGATAAGAGTTTTCATGATAGGGCCGTGTTACTGTTAGTGAAGAAAACTTAACCCTATTATTTGAAAATGGTTTAGAGGGTGTTTGCTTTCCTTTCTTCTTCTGGGATTTCTTCGGATGGGTTGTCGAAAATGGAGCATTTTAAGAGCATGAATTAATTACGGTTTTTTTTAATTATGCTTTTTTTAATTTATTGTTGCTATCTAACTGTAATTGATATTTTTGTTAAAGAGAAATGTTGAGAGCAATATGGCAAAGAACAAATAAGAATAATACTTCGAATGATAATGACGATCGAAATGCAATTTACAATGATCAGGATAGTTATGATGAAGAACAAGAATCAGTCGATCATTCTCATCTACAAGAACACTGTCATTTTTTATTGCTATCCCAGAAAGAGGTTTTTTTTTTCATCTCACTGACCATGAAAGTAATTTTTGAAAAGTTTCTTGTTAGGGATTGCAACATGGTACAGATGATTTTTATTGTATAATGAAGTCCTTGATATAACAAGTTTTATTTGTCACAACTATGCTACAAAACGAAATGGTAAATATCGATAATATAGTCGATAATTTGGATTCTTTTTCATAGTAGGGGTTTGGGTTATTGGTATTGAGAATTGATGAATTTGATGAAGTTTGGGAAGCGCTGCTCGTCGGATTTTGACCGGAGGAAAAGATTAAATGGATGAATGAATGAATCCCGTAACAGAGTGAAGTTGTTTATTATATGAGAATCCTAGCACAATTTACAAGATCGTATAACGCAGAGCGAAATAATTTACGGCATATTAATTTTAGTACAAAAAGATCAAGTTTCCTACTTTTTAACTGTAACATAATTTACAAAATGTTATCATAGCACAAAGGGAGTTGTTTAATTCATGTCACCATAGCACAGCACAATTTATAATATGTTAATTATATCATAAAGATCAAAAATTTATCTGTATTAAGATATTTCTATAATACAAAGATTTTTGATCATTCCATCATATCTATATTCCAAGAAAAAAAAAAATATTTCGGTTTTTCCGACAGATTAACACTTCTCCGTGTCGTTTATTTATTTAAAACTTTTATTTTTTATTTTTTTGTTTTTTATTTTTATTTTTGATAAACTTATAAGCATTAGATTATTGCACATTAAAAACAATAGATTAAATATAATTAAAATATAGAACATTTAGATAAAATATAATTAAGCATTCATTATTATATTAACTATATTATCATGTTAACTACATCTAATTCTGTGCGTGATTCGATAGTTGACTTTGAGTTGATTTCAAAACTTTCATGCTATTGTTAATCTTTTTTAAAATTATTAGTTATCACTTTGTTACATCCATTCACCAGATGAATTTGTTAGCGTGTAAGTTGTTTCTCAAAATGTCAGTGTTGTATATTGAATTACGAATTACAGTTACATATTGTCCACATTTGTATATAAATTTTCTTTAAAATCTAATGATATTATTTCAAAAATTTAATTACCGATTTAAGCATTAATCATAATTTGAGGACAAAAGGATCAATTTAAAATCAAAAGACGAAGAAAATTTTCATAGTGGTTTTATCTATTTTCAGGATCAAAGAGCTGAACGATCATTGATAGTGGTAGCAATTTTGAGTGCTCTTTTTATTATTGCTGAATTCACTGGTGGTGTTTTGGCCCGTAGTTTAGCGATAATGACCGATGCTGGACATATGCTTAGTGATTTGCTCTCCTTTATTATATCTATCATAGCAATTCGGCTTGCACGTTCTCCGGGTTCGATTTTCATATCAGTGTTTATCCCTGGAAATAATTTTCCGTTTTTAAAGTGATCGAGACGTTTTATTAATTAGAAGCAGTTTTTTTTTTCTTTTCGATTTCTTAATTAACATTTTTAGGAAAATGAATGAATATATATTAACAGTATATAATTGATTAGATTATTTCTACATATGATATTAAAGTTCTGATTCACTGATCAACATGGCAAAATAGTACTAATACGTGCAAATGTTCCGTTATTTGGCATCATTTCGATGCTTGTTCTTCTGAATCAACTAAATTGCAAACGTAAAAAAAAAAAAAAAAAAAGAGAAAAAAACCGAATAAAATCACGATATTGGAAATTTAAGAAAAAGGAGAACCTAAAATGAATACAAGATAATTTTTTATAAGATTCGGCATAAATACATATATTACAAAGTGATTACACCAATACAAAATGATTAATAACTTTCGTAAGTAATTAAAACTCTGGTGACAGAAAAAATTATAGCAAATCACCGATTATCGTTTGGTTTTCTCCGTGCGGAAATTTTGGGTGCAACGATATCAATTATAATTATATGGATTCTTACGACGATGCTTGTTATGCTTGCGTTACAGCGGATTATCGATAATAATTTCGATGTTTGTTTGTTCTCTTTTCTTTTGTCTTTACTTTAAATTATGGATAATTAAAAATAGTTGCTTAAGTAATTGAAATTTTGACTCTGTTAGACATTTGTATTCAAAGTCAAAGTTTTAATACTAATTGAATATTTCTGAAACATTTATGTTGGAATTTATAATGAATCTGTTGAAAATATAAGTAACAAATTTAAAATAAAATAGTTGAGGAATTCTTTCGGGAAATCAACGCTGAATCATATCCAAGATATAGTTTCGAACAAGGGAAATTCATTCAAGTTTTTATGACATCTGGATAGCGTAGTAATTTGAAACTATTACGTGGAATAAAATTCCCTTACAATATCGAAATTATATATTCGAAAGTTATGTATTCAAGACAGCACTTAAAAAATAATTATGTAAATTCGTTTAATGTTATAATATATGTGATGTCATAATGCAACAAATTTGTTTTATTAAGAAAATTTTTCATGTATTCAAGATTAGAAAATAAATTGGAATTTAAACCAGTTTACTTTTTTAGTAAAAATTATTTCAGTTGGCGATGTTTTTCAGAAAAGACTTTAACTTAATCATGTGAAAATAATATTAGTTAGAAAATTTATAAATTATCGACAATAAATTTGTAAGTTCAATATTTTTTTTTTTTTTTTTTTTTTTGTAATTTTAGCTTGATTTGAACAAATTTCCCATCTATATAGATTTTTTTCTTTTTTTTTTTTTGAAATGCAAGGATTTTATTTGAAAAGGCCAATTTTAGGTAGATGCAAATACGATGATTGTTACGGCAAGTGCAGGCGTAATATTTAATATTATCATGGGACTCGTTTTGCGGTATTTTCGTTGTGCTCATTCACATGATATAGGTCATAATCACAACCAGTAGGTACTTGATTTTTTTTTTCTATTTTATCTGAATAAAACGAATAAAATAGTGAATTTTACCAATATATGTGTTAATAAAAATTTGACTTTGATGAAAAAGATGTATTTCCAACTCATTTGGTTACACAATTTAGTACTAATGTGAATGTACGAGCGGCTTTCATCCATGTTCTGGGGGATTTTATCCAAAGTATCGGCGTCCTAGTTGCTGCTATCGTCATTAAGGTAAGATGATAGTATGCTCTTAGGTGTTGTATTTCCATCACAGGATATTCTTCTTGAAAGAGAAAACAAGAACAAAGGTTTCTTCCTTGCAAAGTTAGAAAAAAAAAATGATTAATTTACCGAGGTAATATATGCAAAATTGCTATCTTCTACAGCTTTATTTATTGCAGATAACAGATTGGAAATTAGCTGATCCATTATGCACTTTCCTCTTTTCCATAATTGTTCTTATCACAAGTATTACTGTAATTCGTGATATTTTCTTCATTTTAATGGAAGGTATTGATGAAAATCTTTTTTCCAAAGAATTTCCTTAAATAGAAATTGTTTTCGCAAAATTGGATTGTACCTATGTTAAATTTATTCTGCTTCATAATTAAATCTGTTGGTTAACAGGAGTATGAAGAATAATTAATTTTTTAGGAACACCCGCACATATCAGTTACGGTAATTTGCAAAGTGATTTATTGAGTATAAGTGGTGTACGAACGTTGCATAGCTTGCATGTTTGGTCACTGAATATGGACAAAACAGCTCTAGCAGTTCACTTAGCCATTGGTATATTTGTATTTATAATGCATAAAGTATACCTAATCAATTTCTTAATTTATTGAGATTAGTGGTTGACATTTTTGCTCGTATCATCAATATTTTTCATCATACTCTGAATGCTTGGATATTTCTGTTTGGTAGTTTATTTTAATTATTAGATTTAACAGAAAAAGCATACTCGGGTTCCAAAAAATCCAATACTTAATATTACAAAAGACATTTTTTATTTTCTATTAACTGGAAGGAAATGAAAGATATATTGAAAGGATATTTTTTTTTATACTGGATTGTAAGACATTTTTGCGCTATAGTTTTCATTATTTATTGATATTTTGTTTAATCTTATATGTTAAATTTGACATGTGGCATCAGATAGAAATGATAGAAAAGATTCTTTTGCTCTGAAATTATCAAGTTATATAATATAGATATTATAATGCATATGCGTAGCATTAGAATGCTATATCATAAATTGCATATATTACACATTGCAAAATTTGACGCTGTCGTCTTAACGAAATATGAAAGTGATAATGTTCTTGGAAAATGTATGTGGATGGATTTATTTCTTTGAAGTTTCCAATAATTCACGAAACCTTAGAATTAGCTAGCAAAAATGGTTGATCCAATGATCTGAATAATTTGATCAGTAGTAAACGCTCCGATGGAAAATGTTATCTGCAATAATTTGAAAATTATTCATTTTATATGCTGCACCCGATGTAATGATTTTCTTTTTTTAAGTTTTGGAAATCGTAGCTAAATACATTTTTCACCTCATATTTTATCCTTATTGCAGATGAACCAGAGAAAGCAACCGAAACAATGAAAGTAGCTAGTAAGCTTATACGCTTTAAACACGGAATACATTTGGCTACGATACAAATCGAACCATATGAAACTTTCATGCTGTCATGCAAATTCTGTAAACCCTTATTTGAATTAAATACACAAGTTGATATTTAAATTGTGTTAGTATAATCAATTTAATATTAATGCAGAAGGATACAGGTGTTGAATGAACATTGTGATTATGTGAAATTCTGCAAATTTTGCTCAATTTGGTTGTTGTAATAATTCAGTTGCAGTCTTTTCTTTTTTTTTTTTTTTGTAAGTAAGTGGAAGAATCTTCTGGAATTTTTTTTCCTAAAAAAGTAATATATTAGAGGTTTTCGGTAATTGAGAGAAGTTGTCTAATCTGGCGATGCCATAACTACGATAATTTGAAAATTTGACCGATATGTAACAGTGTAGCACAGAAATTTTCTTAGACGTGTTTTTAGTGGAACATTTCGATATTGTTCACCATTATTATTTCTACAGTTCGATGATTATTGTTTTGACCAAGTTAGATAAAACTTGAGATAGTTTTGATCACATTAAGTTTAAATATCATTTATAAGCATTCACTTATAACTCATCCCTAGTTCTTTCTATTGAATAATTCCACTTGTATGGTAGCTCATTTGCTTTGTAAACATTGTTAGACATTCGAAATTTTTTTAATCAGGAATTTTAATTAAGAATGCATCTTTGTCATTTGAAATCCTATCTATTTTAATTCTTTCTATACTTTATTATTTCTAATTATTCCTTATTGTTTTTCAAGTTATTTATTTGATTTTTTCCGTAAATGCTGAACGACTTTGACCATTATGCAGATGTTTTACTGTTCTGTTATTATTATGACAGTTCTCGTTTGCTCCTTAATATTATAATAAATTAAATTAAATTATTCGTTATTGCATGTTAAAGTTTGTGCTTCTGTAACTACTTGCTACAACAACGATTAATAATTACTGCTACTCGTTTTTACCATCATGCAATGACTTCAGAAATTTTGGAAAAAAAAGATAAAATTTTATGAAAATTTTGGTTATAGTTTTCATATATTCATACAGTGTGAGTATGAATTATATGGATGTAGTTAAATGGCTTGCATTGATTTTGGCATGTATTTCGACAGTAACAGCAGAAGTCTATAGTTGCGGAGGTTTTGTCAAGTCACCAGATGTTCCAATCGATTATTCGAAAATACAGGTTTGAATGTTTGATTTAATACCATAGTGCAAAAGCGATTTTAGGAGTGAATCATTTGGCAAATGATAGAAAAATACAAGATTTATTGCCGACAAAGTTGTATGTTTGATATACGACATTAGGTTCAATTGAATTAATCTGTTATGCTATAATTTATGATCGGAATGATTTGTTACTTAGACTGTAAAAGATCGGAAATTTACTATTCAATGGAAGATTGATATGAAGAGAGGACAAAGTCTTTTATGAAGTGTACTTATAAAGTTAAATCAAATAATTGGATATTTTAGTATATTTTTTCTTTTTCTAGTGATTTAATGATTTTTTAATGATTTGTTTTTTTTTAATTGAATGATCTATTCCTAGGTTAAATTATTTACTGCTGAAGGAAATTTGAAATTTGAAACGGAATGCAGTCCAACGAACGGTTATTATATGATTCCAGTATATAACAAGGGCGATTATTCAATACGTCTTTTTGCCCCGGATGGATGGTTCTTTGGTAGGTACTATTTTCGAGATTCATTGTTGTTTTTGATCATTTGATGTTTCAAAATGCTAAAAAAAGGAAAAAAATAACGAAAAAAAAGTGATACGATAGCGATAAAAAGTTTTTTTGATTCATTTTCTTTTTTCTTATATGTCTTTCTTTTTTTCTTTCTCTTCTTTTATTCTCTCTTTCAAAAAAAAGAAAATTTTGGGGAAATTTCGTTTCAGAGCCAAGTAGTTTTGATTTGAAAGTAGATGGAAAGAATGATTTATGCGCAAAAGGTGAAGATATCAATTTCGTTTTGAATGCTTTCGCTGTGGAAGGTGTACTACGAAGTGGTAATGGAAATGGACCAGCAGATGTTGCATTGATTCTTATTGCTGAAAATGGCACTGTTATATCAGAGGCAAAAACGGTTGCAAATGGTGCATATCGATTTCGAGCATCACCCGGAAAATATTTGGTAAGTCATCTTTGTGAAAATTTCTCCGCAACTTTAAGTTAAAAATGATTTTCTTTTTTTGTATTAAATAAATGAGAGCGATATAGATTCATTGTTGGAATAGCATGTAATCACATCTCTAAAGCATTATAAATCATGGTACGAAGCATTTTTTTTTCTTTTTGTTTCTATAAATTTTATTAAAGTTATCAAATTTTTGTTTATTAATCCAATTTACAGCCAATTTTTTTCTATTTTTCCCTGAAGGTGTCAACCGCAAGTAATAGTACAGAATGCATTGAACGTGGTAAAGTACCGGTATCGATTACTGCATCACCAGTTCATGTATCACCAGATTTAAAAATATCCGGACATTTATTGACTGTTGCCGTTTTATCTAAAAAGCATCAAATAGCTGGAGTTTCTGTAGCACTTTATTCGAAAACTGTAATAAAGGCAAGTTATAAAAACTTTCTACCATTTTTATAGTTATTAAATCCATTTTAATTCTCCTGAACAATTAGCAGTATTAAAGCTTCTCGAAAGGTCCATTTTGAATTTCATGTAATCTGTTCAAGAAAATAATTTAGCAATTGTTTTTTGATGATATAGCAATATAAAACATTTACTGTTATTTATAGTACAATTTTTCTGGTGTCTGTTATTTTTTAATATTACCAGATCATATTTAACAAACGGGAAATTTTTGATGAAATGATGATATAAGTCATGTTTACAGTATGAAGACCTTTGATCTCTTGTTACCCTTTTATAGTTACCATATTGTGACGTGAAATTAGCTGATACGGAAAAAGAAAAAGAAAAAATTGATGGAAAGCTTGTTTGTAAAATGAAAACTGATAGCAAAGGTATTGCTCATTTCCCCTGCCTTCCGCCAGGATTATATACTATCCAGCCATCCCTTTCCACCGCTAAAGTTCGTTTCAGTTTTTCACCGGAAGTG
This sequence comes from Onchocerca lupi, assembly GCA_028564675.1. Classification (NCBI taxonomy): domain Eukaryota; kingdom Metazoa; phylum Nematoda; class Chromadorea; order Rhabditida; family Onchocercidae; genus Onchocerca; species Onchocerca lupi. The sequence continues at coordinate 14,947 of JAOVVO010000498.1, forward strand.
AAGGAAATTACAATGAAATCATCTGCAGAGAAGGTTTTTTATTAATTTCATGAATCAGTTATATTGATATACTTTTATACTTTTTATATTGCGTTACAAATTGAGATTATACCAATTCCTCGTTCCCACTATTGCTTATGGCGATGCATATTTTTTCAGAATTGAAATTCAATTTTGTATACATGTTTTATGAATTGTTAAGTACATCATTCACAACTTAGTGTCTGATTTTATATATATATTTTGTAATATTGATGGTCGGCTTTATCCAACATTTAGTTTTGTCACCGCCAAAAAATACATTACATCGGGCATATTTAAATTCTTGTTATTTATAATATCAAATTAATTCTTGTTTTTGGTTAATAATAATATTTTTGTCTGTTTGAAGGTTATCTTCGACACACTTGGATTTAGTAGCAAAGGCCAAGTTTTGTTATCTGGGCAACCAGTTGTCGATGCAGTTATTTATGTAAATGGTGAAATGAAAGGAAAAACCGATTCAAGCGGATGGTAATTGCCAGAAAATTTATTTAGGCCAAAATATCAAAAATAATTTATTATGTGGTACATTATCATTTAATTAAAAGGGTCATTACTTGAAATAAAGAGGAAATTACGCATAGCACTATATAATTAGTGCTATGCAATATATATATGTATATATATGTTGATTACTGTCCAAAAAGAAATTTTGGCATGTCTCCTTTTTTATTAGCCTTCTCTATTGTTATTTTCAAAAGATTCCAGAATGTATTTCACTTGTACTACTTTCTTTCATTTTTCAGGTATACACTTGATGGTTTACAAAATGAAGACTACACAATAACTGCCAAAAAAAATCATTTTGCCTTCAAAACGGTAAACATCAAACTGACTGCAATGAAAGCTGAAATTCCGGATATAGTTGTAGAAAGGTAAATTATGCTTATCTTTACCATGTTGAAATATTCTATAAATTCATCATGTAATTTGATCGAATTATTCGATGATTTCATTCTTCATTATTATTATTATTACTAATTATTAGTTATCAATAATTGTTGTTATTAATTATTAATCATTACTGTTAGTTTATTAATTATTATTTTATTAATTTTTGTTAGTATTATTATTGTTACTATTAATTATTATTCAAATAAAAAAGGACGACTAAAGGATATTTTTAGTCTTAATAAAATTTAAAATATGACATTGTTAAGATACAATTATTCGCCGAATATTATAATGAATCAGCGGTTCATGTAAACGATTTTACTTTTTCGATGTGAAAATTATAACTATGGTAGTGACATGGTATTGCATTTTAAAATACGTTAGAATAATAATATTGGTTCCAACTTTCTAGTGTAGAGGTGTGTGTTACGGTGAATGTGGAAGAGAGTATTAGTCGTGTAATGTCGATCATTTTCACAAATCAGCAAACGAAAGTCGTAAAATTAGTGAATACAATGAGCGATGGAAAAATATGCAATTTGCAAACAATTGGCAGATATGTCGTTTCGGTTTAGTTTCAATTTTTATTTATATTCTTTTTTAAATATATATATTCTCATGAAACGTTAAGTTTGGATCTGGAATATGAAATCTGAAGCATCTGTTCAGTCGTTATTACAGGTAATAATCATAATTGTAAGTTGAGAACATTGCTAGGCTGTCTTTAATTCTTTTGATATTTAAGTAAGCTTTATATAGACGTAATAAATTACAATTTGAAGATCTTATTTTTTATCAGTTATAAATTCATTTTAGTTTATTAAAAAAATTGCAGGCTCCTAGTATTAGCTGAATTTCAGTATTATAGAATTTGATATGCTTACAATGTTGTAGTTGTTTATATTTTAGGTTTCATCCGTAAATGGTGTAGTAATGACTCCAAAACAACGTGAAATTGATTTATCGAAGGGTCCTGTACTTGATGTTGAATTTAATCAATTTAAAACTGATGTGAATGTTAGTGTGATCTGTATAGGTTCGCATTTTCTCAAAATTTTTTATAGGATTTTATTTTAGAACACAGAAATTTGTTTGAGTTTTAAAGTTCGCATCACTGTTTACAAAGTTGAACGATATTTAAGTCATTATCTTATTGAGAAGTTCTTTTTTTTTTCTCTTTTAAATAGTTAGAAATTAATTTTGTGATATGTATTAGGTCTTTGCCAAAGGTCTTTTTCTGATTTAGTAAAAAATTTTCTAGTAAATTGGAGAGATATTATAACGCAGTACTTTAAATTATAATATGTTGGCTGATGATTTTCGAATAATTATTGTAACATCATGATATTTCCTTTATAACTTTATATTGCAGATGACTGCGGTACTTTGAAGATTGAATTATGGAAGGAAAAGATATTAATAAAAAGCCTTGAAGGCATTGATAAGTTTGTTTTCCATCAAATAGCACCGGACTCCTATAAGTGTAAGTGTGTTTTTTCATAATTACCCTGAGTTTTTATACCAGAAATAATAAAAGAATAGGTACTGTTTTGATATTTTACTTATTAGTAAATTTCATCTCATAATTAATTATTACATACTTTATACTAAAAATAGTGGAATTTTCTTCGCAGTGAAAATAGTGGATAATGGTCGATTTTGTTGGGAAAAAACTGAAATGGACATTGTTATTGAACGTGCTGACTTAAATAACCTCATATTTCGTCAAGTAGGATACAGAGCGACAACCCAACTATCACATCCGGCTAAAGCGGTTTAGATTACATCATTGAAATATAATTTTAATATTTTTAGCTTTTGTTCGGAACTAGCTAAACAATAGTGATTTTTTTATTTTGTTACAGTGATCTGGTTAAGATTATGTGGATGTAGACAATGTCTCAAAAATTATTTATTCTTTTATTCCAGAAATGGAGCATGTTGGACAAACCTCAAATCAGTGATTCGCTTGATATACCAGCTGGGCAGTTTTCATTCTGTATTCCTTTAGCTGGCATTTATACCGTGATATTTGAAGCTTGTCATAAATTCGACAAGCAGTCATATGAAATTAGTATTCCGCAAGAAGTTCCACTTATTGCATCTGTTTCGAAATTTCTGTTGTCTGCTTCAATCGAATTGGACCATATGGTGAATGAGCTTGATGATTTTGCCTTATCTGTCAAGTCCAATACAGACGAGCAAACGATTCCGGTACTTTTATCTCTCTTCTATCTTTTTTACTTTTTTTTTCCATAACTTATAATAGCCAATCAGCTGATTCCAATACTAAAATCAGTACAGTATATAAATGTTCCAGCCTGTAGGAATTCCTATACTTATGAAATCAGATGGCGCATTGCTTCATTAACTTGACATAGATGGAATTGGTGCTTGATTGAATGCAAGCATATGTAAAAATGTAAAATTATGTAAAAGTCATGTGAAAATTTATTGTACAGTTTTCTTTTGCTTAACATGCGTGGTAAGTGTAGAAGTTTTAAAGACATACGTGAAAAAGATTTGGAAAATTTTGTCCAAATTATAGCAATATTTGATAGCATTGTGAAGATGGATGGCATTTAAATGTGCTTATTTTTTCTTAATCATACGAATTCTTATTGTTCATTTTCATTTCACGAAAGTTTTACTCTAAATTATTTAGGCTGTTTCTTCAACGGCAAAAAGATTAACTTTCACATTTTATTTATCAGCACTGGATGCTGATGCACTTGTTACACTCACACCTCAATCAAAAACTTATCTTTTCAATCCGATTTCTCATATTTTTCTGTTCAATGGCAAGTTTTTTATAATTTTATCGTATTTTCTACTTTGTAATTTGTGTGGTGATGTTCTCACATGTTTTCATATTTTCACATTTCGATTTGCAGAATGAAAAAATTTGACGAAGTATTTATGAAAACAAAAAGTTCTTTGTTATTTTTAGGTGAATGTCGTTTGGACGAAATAACTTTCAAAGCCGATAAAGGTATATTTTTGGAAGGACAAGTGATGCCAGCGGTTGAGGGCGTGAATATTCGTTCACCACATAAAAATAATCCAAATGTTATCTTTGAATCGATAACCGACGCTAACGGCAAATTTAGGTAATTGTGTTGATGCAGAATTCTGTTTGTATTTGATTTGCACGAATGCTTTTCTATTTGCTTAATAGTTGATTGATCATTTGACGAATTGATTGGTTGGGTGCTTGAATTGATAGATTGATTCGAAGCCTTATTTAATGCAGTCATGTTTTCTACAAATGCAAAAATTTTTAACTTCATTTTCCAGCTTATGAATACCTTTAAATCTAAAATTTGTGATTTTCAGGATGGGTCCAGTACGGAATGTTAATGATTTCGATATAACTGCCGAAAAAAGTGGATATAAGTTTGAGAAAACAGAGAAACTAGGAATATTGAATGCCATCAAACTGTCACAACTAATCATTACTGCTGCTGATGCTGAAACGGGCGAATCGCTTTCTAGTGTACTCATTTCTTTGAGCGGTGCTGAGAATTATCGGTCCAATAATTTCATTGATAAAACTGGGAGAATCATCTTCGTTGGCTTGGTGAATTTTTAAACATCTTCATGTTATCCTAAATGTCAATGTTTTACATTTATGAAGAATAATGATAAAACATATCTCAGTATCATTGAGTTGCTAAGATATGATTAGTTATTGTATTATTCCAAACATCTTTTCCTCAGTTAATTGCTACAAATTACATGTTGATATATATATATATATATATATATATCTACAACAAAAGGATTTCTTTAGCATTCATTGCAGTAACTTAAAATTAAATCCGAAATAAATTACTCAAAAGTATTGTTATAATTTTTTGCAGATTATCATCAAACTATTTAAAATTTTTTGCAGCGACCTGGAGAATATTTCTTACGTCCCATACTACAGGAATATAAATTTGACCCAAAATCAATGACTATAAATATCAAAGAAGGTGAATTTGAAACAATAAACTTGAAAGGACGTCGATTTGCATATAGGTAAATGCTTCATAGCTCAATCCTATTTCATCAAAGTCTTTTCGAATAATTGTTTTGATATATTCATATTTTTATATCATTCAACATTTTTCTGTTCTTCCAAGACTGATTGTTAATTTTATATCAGGTTGTTTACTTAATTCTATATGACTGAAATCTCTTATCTACTTCATTATACTTTTCGTTAAATTTTTTTTCTTTTTTTTTTTTGAAAAAAGAAAAAAAAACGAAACTTACAGTGTTTTTGGCAAAGTTTCGTATCCAGCTGGTCAATCAGTACCAGCAATGATTGTCGAAGCAGTATCGGAGCAATGCAATCAATTGCAAGAGGAAGATACAACGGATGCAAATGGTGAATATCGGATTCGTGGTCTTCATCCTAAATGTGTCTATCGGTTGGTACTGAAAACACCAAACGGTCAACGTTTGCATTCATACCCAACACATTATAATATTATGGTTAATGTTTTCAAGTAAATTAATTGGAAGATTAAGTGATGCAAAGATTAGGAAAAAAGTTATTACATCATAAAGGATCATTCTATAATTAGGCTTTTTTTTATTTTTCTTAATATTTCGACACTAATATTAATACTGCTTACTTATCAATCTACTTAACATGAAACTTTTAAAAATAAATATGTTACAATGTGCACGACATTCTTTCACATTTCATCGTGCAGATGCTGATCAATACCATTAATTGATTGGTAGATTTCTGGTAGTGTCTTCTAAGCTTTTTAGCACTTATTATTATTCGAGGAATCAAATAAAAGTATTGCATAACACAGTTGTTTTGTGTTTAGGTAAATGCTGAAGATGTCAAGGACATTGATTTCGTATTGACACATATCGACGAACGGGTAGATGTTGCTGGTCATGTTATATTTGTTGATATTAATTCACCACCGCAGTATAAAATTGGTCTTTACAAAAGTGGTAATTTGATTCAGCAAACAACTGTCGTGGCACCATCTACTGTATTTTATTTCGAAATTCCTACAGTGGATAATGCCGTAAGTTACGTTCTTTTCGATTTTTGATTTTAATTTTTGTTTTAGATTTTGATAGGATTTGTTAGTATTTAGTTGATGCTGTCATTGCGCAGTGATAAGTTTAGTAACTAATCGTTGAATATAATATAAAGTGCAATACTCTCGATATTTGTTTATAGACATAAATGAAAAAGTTATGTAGCTTTTAGCCAAATAGGTTTATTGGCATTTGAATATCCATAAAATATACATTATCTATCTGATTGAACAAAATTTTATGTTTAATGAAATTTCTCTTCCTGAATTCATTTTCAAAAAATTTTTCAAGATATATTCGGTTCGATTTGAGACAAATTATGGTACAGATAGTCAGAAATTAGATTCTGCTGAAGTTTTCTTCACCGCAAATGAAACATTTAAAGCCGTCTCGTTAAGTATACATCCACAGGTTAGTTGTGCCATTTTTGTGACAAATTATTCTCTTTTTTAGATTACTTTTTCTTTTTTTTTAATTTTTATTAAGAGAACTCTTTAAATAATTGCCTATTTAATCGCAGTTCACACGTAATCAGTTAGCTTATTTCACACCAGCCGAATATATCCGAATCATTTCAAAACTGAAAAAATGCTTTTTTTTTTTTTTTTTTTTTTTTTTTGATAGTTCCCTACTTATGTGATTATCGATTCTAATGAATCAAAATTTCTTGTAATGTTATAAAAGATTTTTCCCTTACGTTTTAACACTATGGTACAATTATCAAAAAACTCATCATTTGGTAGTAATATGATTACATGATAAAAACGCAGCTTTTTAGAAAACGGTCATCAAACATTTCGTGATTTTCACTTATTTCGGTGGTTGAATTTACTTATTATTTCCTTTTTAAATTATTTTATCAAATTTTCAGCGAAAATCTGAAGTGGAAATATCTGGTGGCAGCTATTTTGCACTTCCATTTTTCCTTCTTATTGCATATCTATTTTTCAATCATCAAAAGGTTTTATTTATTTTTTATTACATTGTCTGCAGATGATAAGAAATGAGAGATATTCTATAAAGAAACCATTTGAAGCAATTTATTACGTATGATTTCTGGCCAGATATTGTAAATAGTTTTTGCTATTTTATGTCTCCTAGTTTTGACATGTTTAATATCAGTATTTTATACGTCTGCCTATGCCGGTCTGCACATCATGCTCTAATTAAAAATTTCTCATCTTTGGATTCTTAGTAGCGTATTGAAACACTTGTTTTTTAAATAGAAATTAGGGAGATCCGAATTTTAATCATTTTTATTATAAAACATTTTTCAATATTCATGAAAATTATATTAATCCCAAACTTCAGGCTATTTCTTTTGTGAAAGAAATATTTGTTCGACTATCGAACATATCGTTACCACAACGCAGTTCATCACCTAGTGATGATTATACTGATGCAGCCAGAAAACGACAAAAATTGAAAAAGGCACAATAGGGAAAAATTAGTAGTTGATAATGGAATTTAGCTATTGTTATTACCATTAAAGTTCAAAAATCAGCTCCTTCTAGTCCGTTCTTTGGTCATATATTTTATTTTTCCGATCTTTTATTCAAAGGATTTGTAAACTCTATTGCAATCTATTTTAGTCGAGACTTAAAGATTTTATTCTATTTTATATTTATCAGGAACTGGAACAAAAACAAAAATACTGACACTTTTTTTGAACTCACCAACTTCTCTTATTATCTATCTTGAATTGCCTATGTCATAACTTCTAATACTTCTAATCTTAGTCTCATTATTGCAGGTTTCCTTGTTATTTAAGAAAAATAATTAAAGAATTGCTCAAACTAACCATTATTTCCCATTCCGAAAAGCTGATTCATAATATTTATAATTATTTCACTTATATTATTCTCTTTTTCCTTTCAGCTATTTTACTTTTCAGTAATTTAGTCAAATAATTCCTATTTTCATTTTCCACTAATCATTATCATACATCTCTTAATAAATGGAATTGTCTGTTTAGTCTTGACTTTATAGCTCTAAAACTTCATTAAATACGTTATCCAGCCATGCCATTTAATTTCTTCGAATTTTAATTTTCCATCAAATTGAACTAGATCTGCGGGATTGTGTAGAAAATATTCGTGGCATGTAACTAATAATATTGTCAGCATCACTAGAGATAAACTGTTATGTGAAAAATACTGTAAGTTTATGTTCGTTTATTTACCTTTTGTAATTTTCATTCAGATAATAATACGAGAAGAGTTTTGCAATGTTTTACTCTGAATTATCGATGTTATATTGAAAACTGTGCTTTCCTATCGAATTTGCATTTTCAATAATCAAGATAATATTTTTAAAAAAGCAAAAAAAGTAAAGGAATTCAACTTCTTCTGGAAAAATTTAAAAATTTCCAAATATTTTGTCAAAATTCTGAAGAATTCTTGTTTTTAATGCATATTGATTGTGTTATAATGAATGATCTGACTGGAAAGTATATGGCATAATTAAAAGTCATGAGATAAATCAAAGAAGCTAAATTTATAAGAATATTTTTTGGCAAATCTAGAATTAGTAATGGAATTATCCTCTGATTATCATGATGACATATGTTTGATCCAATTCATTCAAATAGATGATCATGGGAGAAAATGAAATCCCCTCACATTTTACTAGATTTCATTCCTTGAAAAGATAAGCTAAGGAGTGATACAATCGTGAATTTAGGAAGTGGATAGGGGATGGGATCAAGTATTATTGATTTTATTCGATATACAAAGCCCCGATGGGATCCCCCGTACATCTAAGAAATTCTTTTCCCATATACAAACACACTCGCACACATACGTATATATATATAGATACATTTACACACACGTAAGAGATGGATTCTGAAAAACAAAAATTTTGACAATGAGGTTACAAAGGATGAGAAGAAAAAAAAAATCTAAACGAGCACAAATAATGACAGGAAAAATAAAACTGAATTAAACCCGTCAATTTCAAATCTAAACTGATTATGAAAACAAAGAAAAAGTTAACAAGTGCGAACATAAAATGATTTTTCCAAAAAAAAAAAAAAAAAAAAAAAAAAAGAGAAAACTAAAAAACGGTTTACAATTAAAATGCATAAAGTATGATCAGCTACTGTTCTTTTTCTTCTGAAATGAATGTAACTGTGATCAGAAATTAGAAGTTTTCAGAATATTTTGCAAAAATTGATACTTCTTTCTTTTATTTGTAATTCTTCTTGATGAGAAAATCAAGAAGTATCCGAATCAATTTTTTCACAACGGCATCTTTAATTTATCTATAATTAAATAATTAACCAAGCATAATTTATTCTTTTGTACTATTTGCTTTAGCTATTGATAGCAGCTGTAATGATTTCAAACAGTAATATAACAATTGAATTTAGATTTAAAATTTGGAAAGAAAAATGAAAGGAAATGAGATAAGACATATGTTTTGCTGATCAAGAATTCATCAATTTTCTGAATGTATAATATATGATAAGCAATGTAAACATTTCTCTCAAGATTGATGCTTCTTGATAATTTCAACTAATGAATAACAACAAAAAAATAATGAATAACTTGTAACAATATGCATCCGAATGATAATATTACCATCACATCACACGGGAGTAGTATTACACATATTGGGAAGGATGCTTTAAAAAAAAAAAAAAAAAAAAAAAAGATATATGACATCTGATCAATCATAACTACGTTTAATGATAAAATGCATACCGTATATGTGTCGGATTAATGATTGCACACTATTAAATATATAGATAAGAAAAGTTTAAATTTTATGAGAAAAAAGTAATCCTTTAATTTGCATTTAGAAAAAAAAGACAAAACTTTGAATCCGAAACATACCGCAACACTATGCATCATTTTCCCGTTATATGATAAATAAAATTATCTACTTGAACTGATATCTCTCTTTTTCTTCCTCTTTCTCCATAAAGCTGATGTTAACATTATTGAAAGAAATTGAAATTCACGAAGTGTTTCAATGAAAAAAAAAAAAAAAAGGAATCATAAACTTTGTATATCGCAACATTAATATTATAACGAAAAAATTTGTATCATGAATTCAACAGTCTTTTTACTGACATTGTTGGAGAAAAGCAAAATTTATATGAATTTTAATATGATGCAAAGATAGGAATTTTCGAACTTTTTCGATCAAAAGTTTCCCAGAATTTTCAACTTTAAATTTTCAAGCTCCTAATTCATGGGTTTTATCCAGTAGACAAGTTGCTTTTGGTTAACAATATGTGCATAAATAACTCAGTTACTATGCGAAATTTCCGCTATACAAATACGAAATAAGATAAACCGAAATAAAAAATTTTAGAATGAGCAGCAAGGATGAATACTCCTACCAATGCAAAAAATTCAATGAAAAAGCTATTGACAATAAGAACACTTCGGAAATAGACAATGAGCAGTATTCAGTCTGAATGATACCAACACAACTAATGAATATATCTTACTATAATTCAAATTCTATTATACAAAAAAAAAAGCATGCGGAAAACCTTGAAATCCAAACATTTCAGTATCTGCATAATTTCATATGGTTTCTTATTTTGGGCTCTAATATAACATATTTCAAAGTTTAACAAATATCTGCAGTAACTTTCTTGAATATAAATTTCTTCATAATTAAGTTTTGTCATTTTATTGAACAAAAAGAAAGAAAAGTGCCAGTCGAAATATTTCGAGGAAAAACTAATTGAGAATGCATGAATTAAAATAAATGATACAAAATTTTTCTACTTTCCTAAAATTTTTTAATCTAAAGCAACTTCTTGCATAACTTGTGTGATATCACTACCACTGATAACAGTTTTAACATTATCCATCTGCGGTCGTGACAAAACTGCGGCTGTATCATCATTATTTCCATCTTTTTTCGTGTTATTTGCCATATTTTCCAGTACCTTATTATTATTGTTGTTATTATTTCCCAATTTGTCATTTTCTTCACTGACTTCCGGAAATGTCGAAACACCTTTCAGCTGTATAAATATTATTCCATTCAATATATTTAATATTTCCAATACACTGTGTAATGATGGACGATGAATCTGAAAAAAAGAATTTATTTAAAATGCAGTTTGATTTAATTCAAATCAAACTAATCTACTTACCTATCCTATATTATTTCGTATTAATTACTTAAATTTTTGTAATGCATCATATATTCTCTGCAGTCAGGAATCAAATAAGCAACTAATTACCTTGCTTTACCATATGCCTTTCATCTTAGTTCTGATCAAAAATTTATCTAGCTATCATCATCTCTCGAAATCCTCTGAACATGATTAAATAATTTTATAAATCAAATTTCAACTGATGAAACTTTTAAATTGACAAACTTCAACGGGAAGAAGTTGTCCGATATTGCTAGACCCTTGTCGATTAGCTTCATTGATACGTTTTTGGAAAGTAACAGCCTGTTGCGTCAAATGTTTCAAGCATTCGCTGCTTTCTTTGGTCTTTTCATGATCATTGCCAAAGGTCTTTGAATAAATTGCAAATGTTTCCTAAATATTTTTGATTTTTCATTATTTAGAATCCAAATTACTTCTACGTCAAAAAGCTGAAAATCAAGTGTTCAAATTCCCCTATGAAATTTATCGCCTTGTTTTCAGGATTTTTCAGAAAATAATAACAAAATGCTGTGAATTATAATTTATTTAATCGTAAGATTACGAAAATCTTAAATTATATGAAAGAAAAGAATTAAATCAATTCTTTCGTTTTATTAAACATACTTTTTCCATTTGTAGAGCAGTGCGGAAATCTCCACGGCACGAATAAGTTCTCGCCATCAAGTGATATATAAGTGCTGTCTTTAAAGCTTGTGGTTCCAAATAAGTTTGGTGCAATTTCAGTGCATTTTGAAGAAATTTCAATGCATCATCAAATTCTTGTACTGCATACAATATTACACCAATATTACCATCTATTTCCGCCATAAATGGATGATTTTCTCCTTTAAGAGAGCATAAGGTCAATAATTTTGAAATATATTTATCAAAATATCACATTAAGAATGTTCAAGAAGAATGTTTATTAAATTCATCAACATAAAATCGTAAAGTAGATATTAGTTAAAAAACTTCAAATATTCAATTAAATTATATTGACCTTACAACCTAATTTTATACTTCTTAAAATATTTCATTTATTAACTAGTAAAAAAAATTTCAAAGATTTTGGTTATTAAAAACTAAACCAGGACAAAAACGGTAACATAAAGTTAAGTGACTATGATGACATTTTAAATGTCCGTAGAGCAAGAGTGGCATTTCTAGTTGTATGTGAAAGCTGAATGTAAAATTAACATAAAATTAATATGGACAAATTAGCGCGAACGAAAATGTCCAATCAGCCAAATATGAAAGAAATCGCAAAGATCATACCGTGAATAAGCAGCAATAGATAACGAGCTCGATAAAGTAATTTCAATGCAGCAGCAATATGAAGATTTGCAAAGGAAAAGTGAGCAAGATTCAACTGAAACAAAAAAATATTTAAACCATAAATTCATTTATTAAATTTTTAGTAACAGCTAAAAAATCTCAGAGCATATCGAAAGCTTTATAACTTATCAATAAATCTGTTAATTGGCATTGCAGATACAATCGATGTTTAACGAGGAAAATGTATTAATGAAAAGTCCTGATATTGACATTTGAAATCAAAACGTTTTAAACATTAATTTATGGACAAAATCTCAAAGATAAAGCAAAAGTGTTATGCCAAAGCATGATTGTGCATAAAGCATCACATGGCATAAATAAATGACTGATCTTCGGATAGAGCAATAATTTTAAATAAAATATAAGTTACTACATATTTATTCAGAACTAATGGAACTTTTTTATTTTACATTCTTGTTTCTGTTGCATAAACTGTTCTAAATTGAAAAATCGAAATTGATAAAAGAAAGAAAATAACTTTTACAAAGCTGAACTGTTAATATTTCCTCTTATTTTTGCGATATTTTTTCCGTAAATTTTTACAAAAAATGATGATTTCTGTCACAAGATAATCTGAATTCCCCATTAATTAGTAAAGGACAAATGACGAAAAAAAAAATACTAACATATTCGATAACAGTATTAGCACTATCCAAGCCATTACAACGTTCGCTCATCAATGTTGCCTTATGCTGCTGCGACAGCGCTTCAGATGGATCACCAAGAATATATGAAAGACGAGCAAGTAAACGCATACATTGCGCCATATCGGAATGTACTGCACCATATACACTATTCATTAAATTAAGAGATTCCACTACTAAATCGAATCCGGCACGTAATTGACCTGAAAAATTTTTATTATACTTAAGTCGACAAATGAAAACAAATACAACAAATTATTCGATCCTAAACATGCAGCAAATAAATACTCTTTTCAATCCAAATTTTTTTATATTTAAGAGAATATTTTATAGAATGGCCTAATTCCATCGTATAAAGGAATGAAACCAATCCCACTTGTAAGAGACTCCGAAATACGAATTACTGGAAATAACTTATATGACTTTCATACAAACCTCTTCTTTTAATTGTAACATTTCTAACAAGTAGAAAGAAAAAAAAAAAAACTCGTCTTCAGTGATTTCTGTTCACAGCATTGGATTGATATAAAATAATCTTTATTATCAAAAACTAAATTAATTGACTGTATCCAAATAATAACTAAAAAAGAATAGAATTCTAAAACATACCCTGCTGTACTTTAGTTTGCCCAGAAAGGAACAAACTGTGAGCATCCATGGCTTTTGGATCAACATGTTTCGCTAGAGAATATAAACCCTGAATATCATCCTCAACGAAAAGTTGAGACTTTTTCCCTGTTTCTAAATTGTAATCTCGCAAAAGCATCTGAAAACACGTATGCCTGCATTCAACAAAATTTTTTGTTCAGTAAAATTTCTAAAACTAAATCAAATAGAAATTTCATTTGAATCTAAAAGTCATTTATTTGCCTTATTTCAAAATAACTTTTTCATTCTAGCACTTCTTCAGCGGATAAAGTAGACTGAAAGAATTGACCATACATATTTCCTAGACAATAAAAGTTTTTACGCCAGTTTATCAAATCATCTTTTCATATAAAATGATTGTTAAAGATGAGATATGCCATAGAAGTGATACCTGAATTCCAACTATTTGTGTGAAACGGCGTAAAAATGAAGTTTTTTGAATTCCAGTTGCGCATAAATATGTATCAATATTTTCCTCATCAATTGTAAATGCATAATAGAAATTAGCATCCGATTTCACTCGTTCCCAAAGCTTATGCGATGACAGTTGAGCCCATTCATCATTTTCTTTACCACCATTGTTGATCTGCTTCCGACGTCTCGATGATCGCGATTTCCTAACACCATTTACTGGCATTAATACCTGGATATAACATATGAATTTAATTCAATTTTATTCATGAAATCACTTCTTGATAAATAATTTATTTGTTTAAATTTCACTGCTAGAACAATACACATTTTAGTAGATATATTTTTTTTAGTTTTATACACCTGAATTAAAAGTGATCAGAGTAAAAGATGAAAATTCCGAGAATTTAAAGTTTTAATTAAAAGTCGCAGGAAGAAACTCGAAAGCGAAAACAAAACTAACTTCTTCATTAGATGGTGTTAAAGGCTCAGTTGATGGACTCAGAAGACAATTCAAGAAATGTGAAACAGCCGCTGCTGCATGTGCTGATGACACAGGTTGCAGATAACCACGGAAAATATGTTTTGCACACCGACATAATAACTCAGTAATGCAGATCACCTAAAATTTCCCCAAAAATTTTAAAATTAATTACCAGTATGAAATGAATAAATCATCGAAAAATACGGTATGCATAAGATAAACAATTAAGCACAACAATATGATGGCGAGTATCACGAAACAAATGAAAAATTCTTACATATTCTCATTAGCGAAAATGACCAATTTTTCTAAACAAGATAATTTTTGCATTAACTATGCAACATAGTTGATTTTCAAATAGACTATGCATGCATTTACCGATCAAAATAAAGAAAAAATGAATCTAAGTGCAATAAAAAATTAATTAGTTACTTTAAGATAAGTCAATTGCTCAACATTTTGGATATATTTCGTCAATTTACCCAAATATCGAATATTAATACCACGTGAATGTAACGATTCACTGAGTGATGCTCCATCTAGTGGCATTACTGAACGTTGCAAACAATCACGAACGAAATTTGGCAATTGCTAAATGAAATATTAGTTACAATATGAAAGCTACAGTATATGAATTTGAAGAACAAAAGACTACAATATGTGAAGTTTGAAGAAGTTGAAAATTATAAAATTTCAGTGTATTGCTTCTTTTTTAGAAGCAGTACACTGAAAAAATATTATATACGATACAGTCAGCCTGTCTGATGAACACTATTATATAAAGATTACTTAGTAATATTCCGTCAACATTCTCAATTATGATCAATATTTAAAATATTTTCTATTAAGCATTTGAAGTAATACATCATATACCTGAACAAGCAAAAATTCAGCTGCTTCAGCTACTAAATGTCGCTGCCCTGTAATATCTTCATTCTCAGCATGATGTACCGTTGAGCAATAACAATCCGGATTAAATCTGATATCAAATGAATCCATACGAATTGATCCTACTGCCTTTGCTGCCTTTGCCATTATCTTCAGAATAACAATTCATTTTTTTTTCTTTTGGAAAAAACATAATTCTTTTAAGAAATATGAGAATTTTAGTGGATTTCCAAGTTTTAAAAATTTGAAATTATACAAAATTAGCAGCAAAAAAGAAAATTACTGAAAATTTAAGGAACTCTTATGGTAATGACCACTGGAAGTAAACACTGTTAGAAGATTTACCTGTTCAGATATTTCTTTATCCAACCTGTCAACTTTCTTCTCATCACTATCAATCGCTTCTTCCATGATTTTCTTTGCTGTTTCAGTTTCTATTAACGGCAACTCATTAACTTTTACATCAGCCACTATTTCATTCTGCAAAAAAAAAATATTTCCAAATCAATAAAATCTTGGAAAAAAATTGAATTCGGTCAATTTGAAATTGCTGAAATTGATGGGGTCAAAGCATCGTCATCATTAATAAGATTCACCGATTTCTGAATAATCAAATCATATAGCTATTTTATAATAATAACTATCTTCTAATAATTAGAATCAAATTTCACATTCAATTTTTGATTCCGGTAAAGTTCTTTTTCCCAAATTAACCAAAAACCAATAATATTACCGCTATTTTCCGTTCAAATTATTTCATTTAATTTTATGAGAAATAAATGGTTCTCAAGATAATCAAACTATTCAGAAATACAGCGAGTAACAGAAACGAAAGCTAGAACAAGCAAAAACTAATTATGCGCGTTGTTCTCTTAATCTCTCGCTAAATATCCGCAGAAATTAGTCAGAAAATATAGAAAAACCAAAAAAAGTGAACGATTCCGCTTTATTATTCTCTCATCATCATTACTAATTTCACTTTTTTGCAGAATATCAAAATATAAAATATTTTAATTAAAATACTTTAATTTGACTTATAATTGCATCCTCCTGTATCGTCTCATTGAGTTCGTTCACTTTTACAACGTCATCTTTCTTTTGTTTCGCCTCATCTATACCATCATCACCGTCCGTTTCCAATAATCCCAGCCTGGTTTGCTGCACGTGATATGCAGCTATGCGAATAAACATCAAATATCGGAATCTTCAAGAAAAACAAGAGATTAATGTAGGTAAGAACTATTTAATCTCTCATTAAATAAAACAGACAGATTAGTCTAAGAAAATTCAAATATATTTGAGATATTCTCATAACTACAAATATTTTTTAACAGTAACTACAAATAAATACTATTTCAATAGTCATCCAAAACATTGTAAGTTAAGTGTCTAGAGAAAAAAAAAATTCAACAAAAAATACAAAGTATTATAAAAAAAAAAATAGAAAAATTAAAAAAGAAACAAACTCGACGAAAGCCTCAATTAATTCCTGCCTGAGCGAAGCAAGTTTGTGAGGAAACGCACGTGGATATCCGTTTGCTTTACAAATATCTGTTACTTCTGCATTTTCAAGATAATTCACATCTGGTGGAAAAGTTCTTAATAAATCTAAAATATAATGCCGTGAATCGTTTCCAATAATACCCTGAAAATAGTGAACAATTAATTGACAAACTAATGTTACTGTTCCTTAATAAATAACAACTTATACATTCGTTTTTCATACTTATTTTAAGGTAATTCGTCTTGGAGAAAAAAAAAAGGTGTTTTTGATATTTCATGAATCAGTGAGATTCCAGATCGCTTATAGTAAATCATTAAATCCCGCATCAAAGTTACAAGTTATTTCGTTCAAAAAGTAATTTAATCTTTATTTCCGGGAGTGCAACTCTTAATTAGGAATCTTAACTGTTAATCATTAAGTTTATACTACTCTGTGCTAAAGCTAATGAAATTCTGAATTACAAAGATCATTCAATTTATCGAGGATACCTTCTATCTAAAATGAAAAAAACTTCCGACTATTTTGGGATGAATCTACACCATACTGTAATGAGATTCTGCTAGACATTTTTACCGATGACCAAACAATAACAATTTACAATGATGGATAGCACATTCACAAAATTGAAAAGTCAACAAAAATGCTTACTTTAGTTTCAAAAGATGAGTAGAGTTTAATAATTTTTCCATCATCTTTGCCACCATAAACTTCATGTGGTAATATTTTCAGCTGCTCTGCGGGCTTCGATAATAAATCGTGATATTCCTATTAACAGATTTTATGAAAAAGCAAGAAATTGCAGCAAAATTCATATTATAATCAAAAACCATTAACTCTTATAATTTTTTAAAAGTTCAATTGCATACCGCATTTAGATATGAAATATGAATATTTTTTCCGATCAAAATACAGATTATTCCATAATTCTACAAATCACATGATTGCTACTTAAAAAAAAAAAAAAAAAAATCACCTCAGAGCTTACAACTGTTTTTCCAAAATCGACCGACCCATAAACAACACTTTGCTCCTGTTCTCTCTCCAAAATACCCGGTATAATCGACTGCGCAGTCACTCTGAAATGATTTCTCTATAAACTGTTCAGATGAATGATGTATATTATATAATATAAAATAATTAGAGCATAACTTTGTATTAATAGCTAAAAGAGATTATTTATCATCAAGAAATTGAAATTTAAATAGCAAAAATTAAAAATTACTATAGAAATCTTTCTCTGTAGGTTTAAATATCAAAGCTAGATCTTTTCCTAGGATTACATTTCTCTCTATGCTCATGAATATCCTTCACAATTCTAAAAAGAAGAATACAATTACCGATATCCCTTGTAATCAACTATGACCATGCCCAAAGTAAAAAGTTTCGAATTATCAAGTTGCGCATAAGCTTTTACACCTTGTAAATCATTTGATGTTGCCGCATGAGCAGCTGCATCACCTCCCAATTCCTGAAATATTACAGCAGAAATTGCACAAAACTGACATTCTTTGATAATCGAATTCGAATCAATTCATTCCATCAGAATAATTGTAAGTCACTAAAGTTATTTCAAAATGAAGATCTGTCTAAAATATGTTCAAAGATTTTCAAGTAGATTATCAGACTCTAGAAATTTTCAAGTCAGTAATCCATCACTGGCATATGACGTTAATATTTTTGAAATTCTTAGGAAAACATTAAGTTTTCAGAAATTTCGTAAAGTAGAGATATGCATTGATCGAACAAAATGTTTTAATTTAACCTTGTAGTGATCCTTAACATCAAATCCAAGCGAAAAGAATATGTTATTCCATATATACATATGCGTTCGTGGTTCATCTGCTGGGTTTATTGCAACAACATTCCCATCGACAACTGCCATCGCTCCCAGAAAAACAATTATACAATAAATTGGAAAAATTCTTTTTTCTCTTTTTATTTAAATTAAATTTCAGCATATTTATAATCATTATATGAATATAAATAATTATATTTCCAATATTTCCTCACACTTCTTGCTGTGATATCTTTCTAGAAAAGTCCGAAAATGCCACTACTATGTCTCGTATTATTTATCTTTAAGTATATAAAGTATTCTAAAACAAGAAAAAAAGTCTTTCGATAGTATGCTGAATTACTTTAATTCTAGCTACTAATAAGATGATGAATAATGTTTAAGATGAAGTGTGATAAAGAATCACTTTAATCGCAGCAGAAACGAAATCGTTGTGGATTTTAAAGATAGCTCTTTCTCGAATGAGTCGTTCACCGAGTGTTTCACGTGGTAACTCATGAGTCGTTTGTAGCTCCTCGTTCCAATCACGAATTTGTCCAGGAATATGATCTTCCAGACCAATTTTATGAGGTTGTGTATAATCTTCTGCACGAATTCCATCTTCGGTTTGCTCGAAAACTGGTGCTACCCATGAATTTACCTGTAAAAAAAAGTATGATCATGAAAAATTCTGAAAGCACTTAGCAATATCCTCTTCATCTTCTCCTTTAATCTCGAACGCAACTTCAAACTCAATTGCAAAAAAAAACATATATATCCTCAAGAATAATGAAAATGAATGCTGGATACTTCCCAGAAATGGTTAGGCTTACATCAGATTCCAATAATTATACCAACTTGATCAATCTTCCGACTCACGTTCATTAAATTGACAATTTAAATTTTAAAATTTTCATTTTAAAAAAGAAAGTGAAAAATACTGACTTGATATGGCGTTGGCAATCGCTCGAAAATATGCTTTTCGGAACGTTTTTTCAGAATCAACGTCATAGCTCGTTTAAATGAAAGACTGATTGATGACAGTAAATCCAGTAGCGAATGATGAATGATCCTATGCGATGGTGAAGGTGTTGGTCGGAAACCTGCTTCAGTGGTTGCATTCACATAAAAGCCTTTCGTACAGCAAGTTATATGATAACGTCGTCCTTCTCGTGTATCAACCGTCAAATAGAGAACATCACCCTGTATAGGTTCGTACAATTTACTGTTAAATAGGATGATGGCAAAAGACTTTCTTGAAATTTTCAAACATTATATATTGGATTTTTTAAATCTTATTCTTTCATTATCATGAATTTTCTAAAACAGTTTTGGAAACAGTTCTTGATAGCAACCTTTAATTTCCGATGTCCTGATGGTGGATTAAACGGTGAAATTGCCAAACTTTTTAGTGCTAATACAGGATCTTTCATTGCTGGTAATAATGGTATCAATGGACGTTCCTTATATCCTGGAAGGATATAATCTGGAGGAGCACAATCTACCGATCTAAAAAATATGATATTTTTAATTATCTATTAATTTTCGAATCATTAAATATCAGCAACTCGAATTTATGCGGATTCCACTCGTCTTTCCAATAATTTTTGTAACTCAATGCTTTACTTAATTTATTATGCGTACAATAGAAAATTTATTCTACAAAGTACTGTTTAACAACATCAATCAAGTGGATTATACCAACAATGCAGTATATCCTTAGTATATCTAATACTTTTAATATATCTAATATTATGAAATATACTAAAAATTATACTAATATATACTAATACTATTAGTATATCTGATACTTCTCACACAAGAAAATCTGATTTGTAGTGTAACACTTACTTATCAGCACTTTTTTTACGATCTCCTAATGTCATTGTAGCAAGATATGACAATGATGCACCATCAGTACCATTAACAGCATCAGACATATCAAGGCATCGAATTAGATCACGAACATGTCGAACATGAATTCGAGCTTCTCGTGTTGTATATGGTTCTAAAACCATATAATATTTCGGTAAAAATTTCGACCATATTTATTTCATGAAAAAAGAGAAATTTCGAAAATTTGATATTATTTAATAATACATTTTACTAGAAAGATCCCACGTTTATTAATTTTTTTCTGTCTAAGCAGAATATTGATAATTATGAACAATTTTCCAATATTCTGAGTAGCTCGTACAAATTTTAAATCATCGTCTTAATTTCATCGTCAAGTTCAAGACTTGTGTTTATACCATAGATCTCACGCATTTGTACATACCACAGCTATGACTGACTTTCTCATGCTTCGATAAGATGCATACGTGTAACAAAGCTTAATGAGAATTTGATAAAGTCAACTTGCATCATCGACTAATTAAATTAAATGATACTTAGTACTCTAATGATATTGGAATAACTAAACGAATATTTTAACTTTCCGAGAAATTCCCAACCAAATTACATTGAAACGGAAGAAGCCATATCCTTGCCTTCGACAACTCTTAATACAGATCCATCTGTAAGACCGGAAACATTTTTCAATTCGGTAAAATGATCTAATGAAACACCATTTAACTGCAAACTGAAACATGTACGATGACATGTTGCTTCACGTTCTAGCAGCACTTGATGTAGCTCCTGCACCATTTCACCTGAACTTACCTGAAATTTTTTTTTTTTTTTTTGAAATTAACGACATATACTATTATCAAAACTTCTAATTTCGATTTGTTTAAATAACTGCTTCGTTTATTTTTCGGAACCTTGTAATTTAATAATATATTTCGAATTTAGGAGTAGAAGTTTCAACAGAGGGGATTGAACAGACAAACAGAAATTACAAAAAAAAAAAAAAAAAAAAAAAAAAAAAAAAAGAAACGATGTAACGAAGACAAATGTCATTTTAATTGAACTGTTTTTGTCAAATTGCAAAATTCGAATTTCACAAAAACAAAAACCACAAAAAATACCATAAACAGCACCTAAACTCAAAGTATAATGAAAATGAGCTACAACATAATAAGTATCATGCAAAATAATATCCAAACTAGCAGCACTTAAAATAATCCCTCTTAATCCACCAACAGTAAAAAGAAAAATAAAACTATAAGTCCAACACCACAAAGGCTGAAACTTTTGATTAGATCCAAAAAGAGTACCTAACCAATTAAAAATCTTAACAGCTCTAGGAATAGCAATAATTATAGTAGCAGCACTAAAATAAGTACGAGTATCAATATCCAAACCAGCCGTATTCATGATCACCAATTCGGAATTTTAGTATACCCTCAAGACCATGAATCCCGAAATTCAGCAAAGCTTCGGGAATCAATATCTTGGTTTAACAAAAACCACTTCAGACATACCTGTAAATCAAATGGTTCTGCACCAGGTGCGATAATACGAATACGAAATGTTGCATCGCAATCAACACTCGGACATAGTGCTTCGTCATCGTTACCAGTTTTTTCTGCCACTGAAAACAATAAAGTAAAATATTTTCTCAAAATTTTTTAATTTTAAATATTTCCTCTATAAGATTACAAAATTTTTATTCTTAATTATGTGGAGAAAAGATTTCTTTCAAAAATCTGGAAAATTTTAAAGAAAAATAAACTTGTAAAAGTCGAAGAATAGAGGAGTAAAAATAATTAAAACATTTTCTTGAACGAAAATTAAAATAATTCCATAATTTTCATTTTAATTTTCCCCATTATTGACGAATATTTTGCCAAATTTTCTTTGAAGAAAATAAAAATGGAAAATTTTTGCTAAAATTTTCAGTAAAATTTGCGTAGAAGGAATTATTGTCCTCTCCAACTCAACACGCAATTCTTATATAATATTACAAGTGCATGCATGTTATTTCCGCAAATATCCATAATTTTAGGAAATTTTGATAGATTAAATTTAACAAAATTATCGATATTTACTTTTAAACGAAATGATTAACGAACCATTCTGTTCTATCAGTAATTTCAATGAAAGAGAAAAATGAACATAAATGGTAGAAAAAATGATTATCTAAAAATATCCATTTTGATATTTAATGCAACATAACAATATTAATTAGTTAAATAATAATATTACTTTACACTTCCGTTACTTTCTGAAGCTTACAATATCTAAAATGAATATTCATTTCAAATCATTTAACTAATTAAATTAATATACTAATAGAGTGATTCTAAACCTATGATTTTGTCAAAATATTTAATTATTACAGAATTACTAGAAGTAAATAATATAATTCTCTTTGTAAATTATGCGTTTGATATATTTTAGTATAATAGTGCTTCATGAACACATGATCTAAAAGACAACAAAAAACATGATTTATATTCTTTTATATTTGTATGCATATATTTTGAATTACTACATTTCAACAGATGTATAGTATTATCAATGAATGATTTGCTTGAGTTACATGACATCTTTTATTATCAATTTTACGCTAATACTAATTAAAAATTACGATATTGGTAATTTTCGATCAGTTTTTTATATTTTTTCATGTAACTTATGTAACTTTCTATCCCAGAAACAAGATAATGATGACTTCTGTTTCACACGTCATTCCATTCTCTCCTCCAGAAAGATAATTAATTACAGCCATTTCTGTGTTCATTTCTTTTTGCAAAAAAAAAAAGAAACATCAATTGGTTTTTTTTTTCTTTTTTTTTTTGTGAAAAGAAATGAAACATTAAGTGGCATTTCAGAAATGATGATTCAAAAAGTACATCTGTTCATTTCTCTCTATTATTCTCTTCTAGAATTAAACAAAAAATTGTCAGCGTTTTGAAAAAAGTTGAATGTTTTGCATGATCTGATCAGATTTGGAATTTTTTTTCCGACGGCAGATATATGTAAAAATTTCAGAGTTCTTTCGCTCAATTCATAAAAAATCCTTATTATTTCAATAATTACAATAACCGAAAAGAGAAAGTAAGAATAACCAGTTTCTTCTTCGACAGGTGTTAACGGTGAATCGGGTGATGATGTTTCATGGCCAGAATCATTGGCAGAATTATGTGGTGAATTCTCTTGCCCATCTTCTGATAATGTCTGAAATACTCATTACATTATTAAAATAATTAATTGGAAGGAAAATTCGTTAATAACTAAATTTACCCTCTTACTAATACAATTCATGGCTTGTAAGTAAAAATGTTCCAAAAAAAAAAAAAAAAAAAAAACTGCAAATTTTTGAAAAAAAACTTTATTCCAACACGAAAATCTATAAAATTTCATTTTAAGACTTCATTAAACAATAATAAATTTAAAAAATGACTAGAGCATAGTCTTGAAGATGGATTTATCATTATTTTCTTATAAGATTTGTTGTCAAAATTTTATATAAACAAAAGGCTTTTTTTTAAAGGAGCAGAAGAAAACAATAACGAGAAAAAAAATGAAAATAACAAGTTATAAATAAAGCAATAAATATAAGAAGTTATAAATATATCTAAGATGTTTTATATTTTATCTTTCTAACTGTATTTTAATATTCTATTACTGATCGTCCCATTAATTTTTATCCCCAATTTCAATTCTATTTTATTATTTTTCTATTTTGATAAGCATTTTTTAAGCAAAATGGAAATAACTGTTGGATATTTATATATAATCAAATATATATTATACATAAAAACATACGAAACATTTAAGACAAAATATATATAAACAAACATATAAACAATAACGACATAAACATGCAAATTATACACGCAAAAAGAAAAAAAATCCAAATATATACACATATTTGCATATATTTAATATGAATATATTCAATATTTGATATATTGTACATATATAACGCTACCAACTAGCATTCTGCCGGCCGCAAAATAACGCCTTGACGGGTAGCTTCCGGAAATGAAAGTTTTCCGGTCCCGGGAGGAAAATATGATTGCAAGATTGAAATTTAAAAAAATTGGCAGGAGAGTACTACTAGGAGTGTGCCTAGTAATACTACGCCCCATTAAGTCCCTAGTTAGCCTAGGACTTAATCTGACTCAACATGAGAAAGATATATTTAAAGTATACAAATATACATATACGATAAATTCTGGAATTAACAGGAAAAAAAAAATGAAATAACCTTAGCAGCTGAGGCAAGAACAGCTTCCGGTGAACAGACAAGTCCATTATCTTCGCCCATTATTTTGCCTAAAATAAGCAGCATATTTTACAAACTTTTTTTATTCCTCAATTCATTTTTATTATTCCAACAAACAATAGCAATAGCAAAATAATTGCAATTAAAAAGATGCAAAAAAAAAAAAGAGAAAAAAGAATAGAAACAATTCAAATTTATTTAAGATTTTAAATTTCAGTTTCAATTTTTTTTTTTTTGACAAATTTCGAATTAAATTCGAAATATTCATAATTTCACTTTATTTTCGTCACAAAATGAAAAGAAAAAGGTAACGCTAAATGATGGTTATGAATGGAGGAAGAAATATTATAAATATTTTTGGAATAATATGAAGAAAAAAGCCTTTCTAAATTATATTTTCAAGTGAATTTTTTCAGAAGGAAATTTGCAATTTTCTATTGAAAGAATTGAAAAAAAAAAAAAAAAAATCGATGATATCTTTCCTATTCATTCCATTTAATTTTCAATTCTCTTATTGAGTAATTTAACCAAAAAAAGATTTAAGCATAACGTTGTAAACACTTTGAATAGACAAATTTGCTTATTTTAATGAAATATCTATAAATGCATGCACATAAGGAATGCAAAAAATGTGCATGCAAATTGATGGCACGCAAAAATGGTCGATGCAAAATATGATGACATCATCGAAAAAGAAATCAACACAACGAGACAGGACAATTAACATCATTTAGTGTAATGAGCCAATTTCTTAGTGATGAATGTGATCACACAATCATAGGTTAACCGTCTGCTACGGAAGCGTGTAACAGAAAGGTCAAACATCATAGGTCAATTGTCTGCTACGGAAACGCGTAACGGAGAAGTGGTTTTACACGTACGGCACAAACATTCATGCCCATCCATTTACGCATACACACACACACACATATATATACACATACAAAGGTCAAAAGCTATTGCAATGAACGTAGGCGAAAAGGTTGTCAAAAGAATACGGATATTCTCAATGAAGCATTTATGTAAATTTCTGCTCAAATACGTTATTTTATGCATATTTTTTACCTAGGTAATTTCCACTCCTCCTCCTCCTCTCTCTTTGATCTACCAGTTTGCCACTAATTGTTATCATAATGAATACCGATTAGGAGAGAACGAGAGAGAGAGAAAGAGAAAAAAAGAAAAAAAAAAAAGATTAATCTTTTCGTAATTTAACCTTTGATACATTTAATCTATACTCTTTGATATATATATTAACTACCATATAAAACAATAATCTAATCAAACAAATATCAAAATCATTCGATGTAGTATTAACAAGGAAAGTAAAAAAAAAAAAAAAAGGAAGAAAAAAGTTGAGTAAACAAAAAAAAAAAAAAAAAAAAGAAAGGGAAACAGAGAGAAAGAAAGAATTAACTCTCACATGATTTAATATCAATTCCAGAAATGTTTACTCTTCTTGTTTAAAATCAATCCTAAAAATTTTCATAAAATTCAATATTATCATTTTTTTTTTCCTTTTTAGAAATTGTCAATTTTTTTTTAAGAATGATTAATTTTTGAATTGATAAAATTGGACAAAAAGTTAATTTATTTCTTCCGATATTTTAAAAAAAAAAAAAATTTTTTTTTAAGATCTCAGAAAGAAATTTCAATTTTTTCCAAAATTACTTTCCGGAAACATCATTGTCAAATTTATCAGATAAGATGAGAGAAAAAAGTAGTAAGAAAAATGGGAAAACTGAGGATGAAAACAACCTTGAAATTTTAAGTAACAATTTTGTTAACTGATATCTTCCTGCCTATCGGAAAATGAAGAGCAAAGACTGAAAAGTTCGATCATCAATATAGATGAGTCTGTGTATGTGTGTATGTGTGTGTGTGTGTGTCTGTCTATTCATCTGTCTGTTTATATGTGAATATCTATGTATGTATGTGTGTTTGCGTGTACGTGTACGTGTACGTGTGCGTATATGTGTGTACATGTGTACATATATATTTATGAATTTTATTTTATAAATAAAAATTTTTTAAAAAAAAAGTCAAAAATAACGATTTTTTTTAAATCACAATTTCAGGAAAAGAAAAAAGAAGAAAATTGAAAAAGCCCCCCCTCCACCAAAAGGAAAAAAAAAATCTTAAATTTTCATTGGAAAAATTTAATAATAAAAAAATAAATTTCAATAATAAATGGAATTTTTTTCAATTTAAAAAATTTGATTTAACAATTATTAGTGATATTATAAAATGAATTATTTATTATTGGTTTAGTTTTTAAAAAATTTCGAAAATTTTATATTTTAATAATTATTATTTAATATTTAATTGACCGACCAATTATTATTATTGTATGCTATAAAATAAATAATTGATAGTTTGATTTAAAACAATTAAAAATTAAAATGGAATAACTTATTTATCTTTTTTTTTTCTTTTTTTAAAATGATTTGTTGAAAAGAGAATTAAGATGATGGTGTGGGAAGTTTTGTCGACAATGTTATTTATATTTATGTATTATTAAACAGTTTAAAGTTTAAGCTTCATTTGTTAGTTTCTGATTTTAAAACAACTGACATGCGATATTTCCACTTGTTTGCATGCGGCAGCTAGCAACGAATATTGGAATTTGAAATGATCGGAATTTGACGAATATAAATTGCGCAAATTAATTTTTCAATTCCTAAAATATTGCAATTTTTATTTGATGAAATGTGCGCATAAAATCCGATAATTATAAATATAACAAATGACAACGATGCATAGAAATTAAAATTTGAAATTAAATTCTTCTTTTATAACATATTAATTCGATAGGCATATCAAATGTAAACGATGCATAGAAATCTAAATTTGAAATTAAACTAATACTAATTTATTTCAGTAGTAATGCATTATTTTGCAGAAGTTTCATTTAATTTCATGAAAATTTAATATTTATTTCAGAAATTATATTATTATTAACGGTAATTATATTTTCTTTCGAACATACATTACAAATATAATTAAGAGAAGAAATAGAAAATGCAATTAACACAGAGTAAGACTATATATTTCCAATATATAATATACATATTTATTGGAAATATATATTGGAAATCACAATAAATAAACTTAAGTTTGAAATTTTTCAAAAATTATAAGAATTTATACGAAAAAAAAAGGATTAAATCTATATTATCGTAATTAAAAAAATGTAATAATTAAGTGATATCATAATTATGATTGGCATATTTGGATTTAATTATTGATTTAAAGATTTCAATTATCATTTAATGCAACTCTTACTAAGAAATAAACAAACAGCTAAATCCGGATCCGGATAATACTATTATTTTTTTTCCGGAAAGTTAACAACGGACATATTATCATCTTTATATGAAAATTCTAGGTACTATTGAGAAAATAATAACAATAATAGTAATAGTAATAATAATAATAATAATAATGATAAATACCGCGAAAAAATTGTTTATGAAGAAATTTAAAAAAGATAATGAGCTTTTCTATTCGAAAAAATAATATTTATTTACGAATAAAAAAAGAAATTTAAAAAAAAAAAAAGAAAAAAAAGGAGAAAGATAAATTTTTTTTTTTTTTAATTTATGGTTTCAGAAAAATTAAGAAATTTAAATTTAACAATAAAAGATTTGCTAATTAAAGAATATTTAATCATGGAAATTACAGAAAATTTATTAGTCTTGCTATCAATATGTTGTCAAAATATTGAACAAATAGAATTTCTTTCAAAAAAAAAAAAAAAAAAAAAAAAAAAAAATTGAATTTATTTCTATCATAAATAAAAAATGAATTGGAAATTAATTACCAAAAATGTTGAATAAAAAAAAATGAAATAATGCAATATATCAGAAATCATAATAATTATCATCTATTAATTTGTCTGAAAACCTATATCATATCTCTTCTTACCCCTCATTTTTCCTTTTTTTTTTTTTTTTTTTTTGATTCAGCACAATATTTTGAAATGAGTTTTGTTTATCAACAGATTATGATAATATTTGCTTGAATTGATAATTGAATTGGATAATTTTTTTTTTTTTTAATCAAAATTGATACGTGATTTTTTTATTCATTTTTTTTTTTTTTTTTTGGAATGTCTAGTGTATTTTTACAGCGATAAGTTTATTCATACGTCAAAATCACGTGTAAAATCTATGATCAACTAAGATTGCTCATTTTAACGTGTAAATTCACAACCAAAATTGCACGTAATATCTGCGATCAGTCGAGATTGATAAGTTCATTTGTACGACAAATTTACATCACATTATCACATGTTGGATCTATGATCATATCGGTTTTTATGTACAAAGATCTGTGATCGGTCGAGATTGATAAGTTCATTTTTTTTGTATGGCAAAAGCTATACCAAAATTGCACGTAATGATCTGTGATCAGTCGAAACTGATGAATTTTTCGGAATTGTAAATTTATGTTGGGATCAAATGGAAGATTTATGATCAATTGAGTTGTTGTAGAAAATAAAAAATTTGAAATAAATTGAAGTAATTATCGATTATCATATTTATCAAATTATGTGAAGAAATGATAAAAAGTCGCGCTAAATTAAATTGTAAATACATAAAAAGAATTAATTTTAATATGTTAGAAATTGATTCATCAATTTGCTTAATATTATGAATGTGTTAATTTCGATAAATTAAATTTTCGATATAACTTTCAAAAATTCAACTTTTTTTTTTCATGAAATTCAAAAATTAAACAAGCCAAATACTTTGAAAAATTTTCATATGCTAATAAACATTTTTAGCTAATCATATCCAAATGTTTATTACACAAATCTAAACACGTTCTCAAATATTAATTAATTATAAAAAATTTTTTAAAATGAAATAAATTTGAAATCAACAAAATTTATTAATTTATCTTCCGTTTGCTTACCTATATCGATCAATCAATATTTCATGGTTCATTTAAATTTCAAAAAAAGTAAAAACAAAACGATAATTAATGGAAAATAATCTTCATCACAATGATATGGAAAAAATGAAAAAAAAAAACAAAAATAATGATGAATAATCTTATAATATGGCGAAAGAATAAAAAGGTAAAAAAAAAAAGAAAAAAAAATGTAAAATATTATATCATTCCAAAATATGACAATATTTGATTATAAAAAAAACTAATAACAAAGAATTAATTTAAATTATAATTATAATTAAAATAAATGTTAGATAGATTGTGGAAGGGAATACAAATGCAAGCAATTTTGTGAAGTTTTCAAGCGTTATTTGATCCTCAAATGAGAATTCTGAGGGATAAATGAAAAATAATATATAATTAATATTAATTAATAATAATAAGTAAATAAAAGCTAGAAAGATCAAAAATCTTAGTCTGCAATAATGATTGATGACTTCATAATTTAAAAGTTGATTATCATTATACTTAGTTGAATTTAAAAATTTGTGAAATTCAAGATTATTTTTTCAAAAAAAAAAAAATCGAAATTTAAACCAAAATTTAAACAAAATACCCAGATACGCATATACATATATACATTTACACATTAAAAAACGTATTTTCAAATTTTTTTAAACTTTAAGAAGAAAATATTTCAAATATTTACGCTATCGTCTAGCATCTCTTGCTATCTCGTTTTTTTCCTAATTCTATTCATCTATTACGTATAAGTTTATTATAATTTTTAATTTTTATTTTAAGTTAAGAATTAACAAACAAAATTATTGATTATTTTGTTTTCAAACTGCCTTCCAAATTTTTTTCATTTTATTATATCTCAGTGCATTTTTTTCGTCTTTTTTTTTTTTTTTTTTTTTTTTTTTTTTTAACTAAAAATTGCAATCAATCGCATTTTATATTTTTGCTTCCTTCTTCGTCCTAATCCATTTTTAAATTCTTCAGTTCACTTTTACTGAGCAAAATTTATTTGTCCGTTTTTTTTTTCCTTTTCTTCTTCTAAAACATTTCATTTCCTTCAAACTTCTTTAAAAAATAAGAGATTAAAGAACAGAATAGTAAATCTTTCTTCCTTTTTTATTTCTTTTAAATATACATATACATTTTCAAATTTTTCAATCATATATTTTATAAATTTTAACAAAATTTAAAATTAATAAATGTTTTGTAACTTTTTTTTTTTTTTTTTTGCTCTTTCTTTTCTCATTTTTTAAATAATTCAATCGAATGATTAAGTTAGAAAAAAAAATAAAATAAAATAAAATAAAAATATGAAAATATGTAAATTAGACATTAATAAAAGAGAATGAGAGAGAGAGAGAGGGAGGGAGAGAGGGAGAGGGAGAGAGAAAATAAGTATAAAATATATCGTAAAAAGCTCCTTTCTAGAAGCAAAACAGATGAAAAAATTGATGTTGTTAATTTCGAAGGTGTTGAGGAGGACAATGAAAAACTTATGATAGTCTGATTGCAATCTCACTGATATATTTATCACTCTCTCTTTTTCTCTTCCAATTTCTTCTCTTAATCTTTTGCTTCCGCCTTTTTAAACTTACTTTACTTCACTTCTGATAACACTTCAATATTTCACATCTATTTACATATGTCTATTAAAATATATTTACATACACACACACCTACACTTGCATGTATTATCCACAATGCATGCAAACATCACTTGCATGCACAAATACTTGCATGCAAACATTGCTTGCACATATTTACATTCATATATATATATATATTGCATGCAAATATCACGTATATATAATTGCAATGCACAAACACCTGCATGCATATCTATATCCATGTATGCCTACATGCAAATATCATTTACATAAAATTGCATGCACAAATGTCTATATGTGCAAACATTGCTTGCACATATTATTTACATGCATATCTACTGCATGCATGCATATTTGCATGTGTATAAATTTTCAATTGAATTTTCAAAGTATTAAATTTGATGATATAATCGTACAAGTTAATTTAAAAAAAGAAAAAAAAAATTAATTGAATTTTTTTCTGAATGATTCTCTTTTTTTTTTTTTTTTTTTTTTTTTTTTTTTTAAAGCTTTAATGAACTTCCTGGTTGCTTGTTATTTGTTGCAAAAAATTTATTAGAAATGATTCAATAATTCATCAGTTATATATTATAAATTAAGGCAAACATTACGATTTGGAAAAAAAAATGAAAAATTATTGACAATAAAAATTTTCAAAAAAAAAAAAAAAGGAAAAGGAAAAAAAAGAAAAAAAAAGAAAAAGAAAAATTAACGAAAATTTATCAATGCTCTTAAAAGAAAACAAAATTTGCAAATAACTCGACAATGTCCAGAAAAATATGAAAATGAATGTTGAGAAATTAAATTAATAAAAAATTTAAAAAAAACAAAAAAGAAAAAAGAACGAAAAAAAATTGGCATACATGTTTTTGTTCAACTAATATACACAATCTTTTTACAGTAATTGTTTATTAATTTGTTTAATTTGCAAAAATATTAACACCAATATTTTTCATTTAAATGCAATATATTATAGTTAAAGGAGAAAAAAAAAAAAAAAGAAGTGAAAAATGTTTACGGTACAGCACTACTGTAAGCCTTTTTTACAGTAGTGCGCTATCGTAAATTGTTATTTATCGAAAATTTCGATAATATATTCTCGTTTTGACATAGTTAAAAAGTTATAAATCAATGTTTTTTTTTTTTTTTTGCATTAATTATAAATTGATTTGTTAAAATATTAAGCATAATGTTTACCTTAGAAAGAAAATATTATGGCGAAAAAGAAAAAAAAGAGAAAATGAAAATAAGTTTAGAGTAGTACAAAACTGCAAATCGATGTGTATCGATAATTTCGATAATATATTCATTTTTATCATTTTTGAAGAATGATATACACAATTATTATAATTAAAAAGTTATAAGTAAACGAGAATTTCATTAAATTTTCGCAAATTATATCCGATTATTATATGATTCAGTCATGCAAAAAAAGCGTTTTTTTTTTTCTTAAATTTCGAAAGCTTTAGAAAAGATTCGTCATTTGAATATAATGACGTTATTGAGCAAGCTTAATACTTAAAGGGTATATATTACTGATAATCTTATCAATAACTGAATTGATTACGAAAAAAAAACACAATACATTTTGCAAAAAAAAAATAAAATATTTTTTGATTTTGCAAGTGATCAAAATATCTTATTTTTTAGAATTCTTTAATCAGTTGCGATACTGAATTATTTACTTTGATTCCGACATAACATATTTTAAATACTATCTTTTTTTTTTTTTTTTTTTTTAAACTGCTTGGATTAAAATTTTTAGTACCTTATCCATTTTTACGATTTTGTATTACGAAAATCAAAGTATTGCGTCATTTTATTAATAAAATAAACTAATTCATTAATCAAAAATTGATATTCCATTAGAGAATTGCTTTATTTACATGTAGAAAAAATTTCACATTCCAATTTTTTTGTGAATTTCTTAATTGCTAAATGATCTGTTTGGAAATTGCGGAAAAAAAAAAAAACTCGTTTTTTAATGCAATCATGAAATGTGTTTGTTAACACTAACAATGGAAAATCTGATAATTAGAAAATAAGCATTGTGATTTTTGGTCGATAATTAATCAAATTTTTCCACTCTAATTAATAATTTCTCATTTAAATAATAAATTATGCGAATAAATGAATGAATAAATAAATAAATAATAAATGAATTGCCACACAAATAATTGATCTATTATCATTCAACTGATATAATTATTAATGATTGCAAGAAAAATAAATATTAATTAAGATGAATATGAAACTATCATTTGTCAGCAAATATTTGAATTGATTCATTAATTTATGATTAAAGATATTTCGGAAGTTCAAAATAAAAAAAAAAAAAAAATCTTATAATGATTTACAGAATTTGCAATATATATTGAAAATATTTGATATTTTTCAAATTTGTTTACCGGAAATGATAATATTATTAATCGAAAATGATAATAGCACATTATAAGATTGTTTTCAATTCCATATTTTATTTGTGTTGTGAAATGAAAATGGTTGATTGAAATAAATGAGAAAAGAATGAAATAAATTTTCTTTTTTTTTGATTTTCGCATTTAAATAAAAAATTAATATATAAGATGTAATTTACTCCCAACAATTGTAATTTTATCCTTTCTTCTATCTTAATTTCAGGCTTTTAGTTGAAATTAAATATCTGTCATTAGGATCGATTATTTTTTCCTTAAAGGTCAACCATTAGGATGAATTGTTTTCTGAAAGGTCAACTGTTGGGACGTGGATTATATCTTGAAATGTCAATCATTAGGATGGACTATATTCTGAAAGGTCAATCATAAAAATGAATACATGTCCTATCAACAAGTAGTATTTAAATTTAAATCAGTTTTATGTCAAATCACAAAAAAAAAAAAAAAAAAGTGCTTCTACTTGCTTAATTTGCCGAGCTTATAAGTTATACATAAAATTTAATATGATAATGAAAAAATAAAATGTAATATAAATTAAAATAAATCTGATCAATTCAATTTTTTTTTTAATTCCAAAAATTTAATTTTAGAAATATATTTACCATAATAAATTAGAAAAAAAAATCATTAAATTAAAATTATGAATGAACAAAATGGAAAATGACTTTAATCAAACGTGTACTAATTATCAACATTTTGTGATTATCATCACAAAAAAAAAAAATTACATGTGTATATAGATCCTAATCATCGTTCATGTAGATAAGAAACTTTTTAAAGTTCGGAAAACAAAAAAAAGGAAAAAGATTTAAAAAACAAAAAAGTGGAAAAAAAAATTTTTTTTCATAAAATTTTTTTTCATAAAATTTGAAAAGTGTTACGTTCAACTTGTCTTATAGCTTTTTTCGCACTGTCTTCTAAGTGTAAAATTTATTATTAAGTTTTTTGAACATAAATCATTATTTCCAAGCATAAAAAGTTGTGAAATTTAGGTAAATATGAAAAAAAAAATTGCTTAACTTTAAATATTTTATGCATAAATGATATTAGTAATAATTTGCAGACAGTACGGAAAAAAGAGAAATTTTTCATTGAACCAGAAGTCATTCATTACAGTAATCCTTTGCTTAACGATTAATTGTTTCGGTCATTCGATCATAAATAATAATCAAATGCTAAATTAAACAGAATGATGATAATGATGATAAGATGCTAAACTAAACAGAAAAGCGAAATTTGCTAAAAAAAAAAAAAAAAAAAAAAAAAAAAAGAAAGAGAATTTTAAAATGTGAGTAAAAAATATAATTATTTTCCATGTTTAGCAAAAATTTTTTAGCAATTATTGTTTATTTCTACTTCTCCTCTTTTTTTCCTTTTTTTTCTTATTTATTTTACGTTGTTTGCTTATAAAATAATTAGCAGTAAGAAATAAACGATAAAATTTAAAAAATATGTAAATGATTGGATGTATTTTCGTTATTGTTTTTAATATAAATTTTTTTTTTTTTTTTTTTTATTGGCAAGACAAATTATTGCTATATCAAATTATTATTTCTTCATTTGAATAAACAAAAAAAATTGAGAAAAAAATTACATCTTAAAATGTGAAGAAAAATTGCTATTTAAAAAAAAAAAAAAAAAAAAAAAAAAAACGCATATGTTATATGCGTTTGGAAATAAAATACATAATATTTATATATTTGAAATGAAATTTATGCATTTAAAATGTATCTTCATTATATTGAATATGCATGTTTGAAAATGAATATTTATACTTGAAAGAGAGAAAGAACAAGAAATTATATATGCAATTAAAATCTGTGGAAAAAGTATAGAAATATAAAATGTATGTTTGAACAAAGAAACTTGTTGCTTTTTAAAAGCATATTTAAAATAAATTTCAAAAAAAAAAAAAAAGGATTACATTCCAGACTGAAAGCTACTTTTTGACAAATTTGTAGCAAAAAAAGGATTAAACTTCCTACATATATTTGAAGAAAAATTAAACAGTTATAAAAATTGAATTTTTAAATGGTATAACAAGGAAAAAAAAAGAGAGGAATATGCACAAGTTATGAACATCTATATATTTTATATGTTATATATTACTGTTATTATTTTACATGAGTATTTTGCATAGATTTTACTATAATTATTTTAATTTTTTCGAAAAAAAAAAACGGGAAATTTTAAAATTATGAAATAATTTCTTCTAATCCGATCTGATTCAATTTATCATTCATTTTTGTTCGCTATTAATGTTTCAGATAAAATTAATTTACTGTATCACCTAACAGATGGCGATTTTCTTTTTTGCTTAATGCACATTTCAAACTTAAAAATACATATATCACTACATGTTTCAACAATACTAAATTATTTCTGCTGCCGTAAAATAATTTAGAAAGCGAAAATTTAAAATTAGATTTTATTGCAAAGAGGAAAAAAATTTTTTTTTTCGAATAAAATCTAATTACTAATTCGAAATTTAATGTTAATTTTAAAAAAAATGCAAGAATTAAAATGTATGCAAATATTAGACATAATAAATTGCGATGATTTTATTGATACAATTATGCTAATTTTATTTCATGGTGATTTTTTATTTTCATTTGTGCAGTGAAAAAATTTTATAATTTCGATAATGTTTCAACCTTGTAACAGATTTAATTCAACGAATGATAATAATCATTGAAATATTGATTCAAACATAATATTTGAAAATATGAATATTGATATGAGAAAAAGATCAATTTTTTTCTATCTTAGGAAAGAACATTAATGTAAGTTATATTCATAATGTATATACGGATGAATGAACGCATAATAAGTGATTTCAAATAGGTGATATCATTCCAAAAAAAAAAGTGAAAAAAAATTCCAAATAAGTAATATCATAAACCAAATAATTCATATTATCACAAAAATGAGGGATTAAAAATAACGAATAGCAATTAATAATAATCTATATAAATAAAAATATAGGCGTTCGTTGTTCATTTCCATACAATATTTCAAGTTCTTCACTGACTGATTCGAAATTTTAATGCAACGTTGCATTCGAATAGGCGCGTGTTTTTATACAGATAAGCACATGTTTGAGAATTTTCGGAGATTTAAGATTTTGAACAAACGAACATTTACATCTTTATTTATATAAATTAGCGAAAGTGGGCTGGCATGTAGCCAGTTCAACTTGTAAATAATAATTAATGATTATAAGAAGAAAAATGGGATAAGATAGGAAGAAAAAGATGAAGTGATTAAGTTTCAAATCTTTCAAATAACTTGTTTATATTTTATGGACTATTTGTAAAAATTTGAAACTTCTTTTTACTTAAATAATTTTAAATTCAAAATTTTTTATTCCAAAAATTTGTTTGATAATATTCAAAGAAGTCAAATGGACTAGATGTTACAATTCATATCTTGTATAGCAATAATAGTAACAATAGTTATTGTTGTTATAACTTTAGAATATCTATTAAAATAATGCCATATTTGTTTGTTTCAAAATATATATATATATATAAGATTTCCAAGGAGAGAAATAGGAAAAATAATCGATAAATAAACTTAAAGTTGAATCGTCCACAACAACTTTAGTTAATGAAAAATTGAAATTCAAATTAAATTACTTTCTATAGTTACACTTTGGCTACGCTTTATTACACATTTTATTGATTTGTAAAATAGAAATTTTATATTAGCATGAATTCTTAAAAACTATGAGAATAAAATAAATGATTACAAATTAAGCAATTTTGCAAAAGTACCACGAATGATAAGGAAAAAGGTTGAAATTTTAAAACATTTAATTAGCAAAGAATGAAAACAAATCAAAATAAGATTGACTAAAATAAATCATTGCAGCAAAAACTTCCATCAATAGAATTACTTTAAATTAGCTGATTATTTCAAAATTAATTTAATGATAACAGTTATCGTATGTGAGGTTTTGAAATTATTCATGGATTTTCTAAGCGGGAAAAAAAAATGAATTCCAAATGCTAAACTATTTCATCTAACTTCTAAACCATTCCATTCCAAATCGCTATTAATAACTTGTACCAATTAAGTTCCATTTATTTCATAACATATGATAATAATGTCTTTTTAATTTACCGGAAATATTCTGGTACCTATATTTTGATATTTTGTTCATTCATTTCATTATTTCTGTTATATATGTTTGTTTAATCATTCCTAAAACTAGATTTTAAAAAAAGTAAATATATCTGAACTATACAATAATATTTATTCATGAAATATAATACCTAAATAATAAACACAATATTTATTAAAAACACAATTTTTTAAGTAAATATCAAACATAATATTTACTTTAGTTAAAAACTTGAATACCAGAAATATAAGATTAAATCTAAGCTGGTTTTTATAAAATGTCACTTATGCATAAAACATAAAAGCTTCACATTTAATATACTACTTATTATATTCATAAACTTGAATATATAAAAACACATATAAAGCTATTTATTAAAAAAAAAAAAAAAAAAAAATTGTTATCGAATGGTAAATGCTATATAATCATTATCATTATTGATAAAAGAATAATAATACTGATATTTTAACTGCTTTCAATTTCAAATTTCT
This sequence comes from Onchocerca lupi, assembly GCA_028564675.1. Classification (NCBI taxonomy): domain Eukaryota; kingdom Metazoa; phylum Nematoda; class Chromadorea; order Rhabditida; family Onchocercidae; genus Onchocerca; species Onchocerca lupi. The sequence continues at coordinate 53,448 of JAOVVO010000498.1, forward strand.
TATTCACATAGCATAATAGTACTAATTAGATGCAAAACAAAACGGTTTTTTTTTTTTTAAATTTCAAGAATTAATCAATTATATGTAAATTAGTAATAGCAAAATAAATGCTATTAACTATATTTTTTTTTTCTGCGTTTTTATCTTTGTAATTTTTTTTTTGTAAATATTTTTGTAAATTTTCAAGTAAATAACAATGATGCATTATTCACAAACAGCTTCTTTTCTTTTCTTCTATTTATTCAAATAATATTGGTTAAATTTAAATTTCCATTAATTTTTCAATCATTATCATCATGAACTTCTTTTTGCTATTTAAATTTATGAATTTAAATTAGTTTGAAATTTTTAGCGATTAATTCCACAAGTTTTTTTATTAGTAATGAAAAGACTTTTTGAATATTTAATTGAACGACTGAAACTATTTCTGATAATTTCTAATTGATTGTCCAATAAGATTGGCCAGTAAGATTTGAAATGAAAATGACTTTAAAACTATTTTTTTTAGGTTACAATTTTATACTTTAATAATAAAGTAATTAATTCGATCAAAGGCATAAATTCATAACAAAAAAAAAAAGAAAAAATGTATATAATCGAATATTTTTCCTATGAATTTTTTATAAGAAAAAAAAAATTGGACCAAATTAAAAAACTAAGATCAATTTTTATGATAATTTGAATCTATTTAAATTCTAATTTCATTTGCAATTTTATCAAGTTTTAGCTTAATTTCAAAATTTCAATATAAGCAAAAAAAAAAAAATGATTGTTTATTATTTCATTTCAGTGATTCATTATGATGATTTCTACCATGTCATATTATTTTATTAATTAGTTTGTTTGATTTCGATTAGTCAACCTAATTAACTTGCTCTTTGATCGAGAAGTGTTTCATCAATTCTATCTTATCTATCCATCAATGATCAATCCGGAAACTGAGAATAAAAATAAAATTCAAAAAAAAAAAAGTGGAAAAAGATAAAATAAAACTTAAAACGATTTAGAATAAATTGAGCTGAAATTAAAATAGCAATTGAATAGGGTGGAGAAAAAAAGAAAATAAAATAAAATAGGAAAGAGGAATGAAGTAGGAAATGATAAAGAAATGAAAATTTTTATTAGAAATTGATTAATCAATTTAAAAATAAATAAGAAAAAGGTCAAAGATTATTTGTCAGAATTTTATTACAAATTGCTCAAAATTATTCTTACTTTGAAAAATGAAAGAAAGAAGAGAAAAGAAAAATTTTCACAGGAAGTGCAACTTGTCAAACATATAGAAAGTTTTCCTTAACAACCAAAAAAAATATTCTTTTTAAAAAAAAATGGTAAGTTATTCAATCTTCCATTATTAAAAAAAAAAAAAAAAAAAAAAGAAAGAAAGAAAAAACGATTATTTATAGTTATGGATAACACTGCCAAATAATAATGTTTAAAAGAAGTAAAAAAAAAAAATTCCAAAAAAATTTTAAAAATATCAAAAAATAATGATAATAAATTTTTCTTCTAGAACAAAAAAAAATGATGGTTTTTTTCTTTAAAAAATACTTAAGAAAAACTTTTTTTTCCTCAAAAAATATTTAAGAAAAACTTTTTTTCTTCAAAAAATATCGAAAAAAAAGGGAATAATAATATTATTCAACAAATATAAATTGTTATACTATTAATTTATCCGATTTTTTCTTTTTCGCTTCTAATATCAAAAATATTTAATCTTTTACTTAAATATTATGGATGGAAAACTGAAATATGCTAAAGTTGAATTAATTGAAAAATTTAAATTCTATGATGAAGTAGTAATTAAGTAAATGATTAGTGACTAAAAATCATCCATAATGATAGAATAAAATTATCTAATGCAATAATTAGCATTTATTAGCCTTATTGAATCAAAGGAATTATTCAGGTTGACTATCAAATAATTGATATGAATTGATGCTAATACAATAAGATCCTAAAATTTTAACAAATTAAATAGCTATTATCAAAATTGAAAAAGAAAGACAAATCATTGTTATCAATTTTAAATCTTAACAATTATATACACCACTTAAGTGCAATTAATAAAAAAAAAAAAAAAAAAATTGAAAAGAATTTCAAATTTCGAAATAATCTTTAACAAATAGATTTTTTAAAGTACAGTTGAATAAACAATTAACAAATACATTTTTTAAAGTACAGTTGAATAAACAATTAATTTGGGTAAAATTGATTTTTAAACATTGGTACTTATTATAATATTAATTTTTTTATTTCTATTATTATGATTAAATATTTGAAATAAATTTAATGACATTTTCATTCAAACAAATTTTTCAAAAATTTGCAAAAAAGAGGAGAAAGAATTTCTAAAATGGTAAATACTAATGTTTTTTTTTTTTTTTTTTTTTGTTATTTTGTTTTGTATTCTTGTGTTATTGCAATTAAACATATAAAATAAATTAAGTGATGGTCATATTTGAACAAATTTTTGAAAATTCGGTTAAATAAAAAAAAATTTTGAAAAATTGATGATGTCTGAAATAATAGTAGTTGTACAACAAACATTGCCATTAACTTTTTCATAATTTTTTTTCACTATTTAATTTCTTAAATTTTCATTTTCTTTAAATCATAATTAATTTCCTAAAATCTTTCCACACTTAAAACGTTTCTTAAATAATAATGGTAATAATAATAATATTAATAATAATAATAATAATAATAATAATAATAATAGCTAAATAATATTTTGCTATTAAAACACTTCGCTGAAATCTTTTATCCTAAAAACATTTCTGAAAAAAAAAACAATAGCTAAATAATTATGTTGTTATCATATCATTATCAGTAAATTTTTCAAAAAATTTATCAAAAAAGAAAAGAATTTCTGAAAAATTGTTAGTATTAATAGAAGAAAGAAAGAAAATAATTTGATGAATCGATATTTAAATATATTATGTAATAAACAAATGAATGAGATAAGATAGCTGATAGAATAATGATTAAATGATGATAACAGCTGATTATACCGACAAAAACTTATTTTTAAATATTTTCAAATTGGTTAATTGCTCAAATTTTTTTTTTTGCCTTCCAAAGTGTGAGAACTTTTTGTTCGATTTAAATGAAGAAATAAAATGTACACAATAAAATTAACACTGATATATGGCAGAAAGAGTGGAAGAAGCAGAAAAAAATTGGAAATTAAAATATGTAAATAATATATTTACGTAATCCGATAATAATTAATAACAATTAAAAATATCCACATATTTATCATGATTTATATAATCATTAAAATTGCACAGAATAATAATCATACATATCGAAATGATTACAAATTGATAGTAATAATTATCAAATTATTTCGTTTCTATTTGAAATAACTCATTACTTAAATTATTTAAAATAACAAAGAAAAATAATATTATTTCATGTTCCGATATTGTGTAATCCAATGATTTCTGTTATTTGTTTTTATCAATTATCATTTAGGATAAGGTATTTTAATTAATTACTTAATTTGCATGATTTTTTTATTAATAATTTTTTCACATGCTTTTAATTCAAAAAATATTTGTTTTATAATCAGAAAAATAAAGGAAAGATGAAAAAAAAGATGAAGAAGTGAAAAACAAATTTTATATATAAAAATTGAAAAATATAAATGTTTTACATAAAAGTAACGAAAAAAAATAATATGTGACATCAAATGGACCATCTGATAGCAGTCGGAATAGTACTGATAATGCTTATTTGATCTTTGATAAAAAATTCGAATAGTTTTAGTTTTAAAATAAAAAAAAAAAAATTTAATTGAAAAAAAAAAAGAAAACTGATTAATTAAAATATCGCATATTAGATCTTGTATTATATCTCAGAATTACAGATAATTTTTGATATTTCATACATTTACGGTAATCAATAATTGAATGATCAATTAAAAGTGAATATATGTTATGTAATAGTAACAAAACGTATATTTAAGTTAATCAGTAAAAATGACATATATATCATTAAGCATCTTTGAGTTAATTAATTAAAATGATATGTATCATTAATATGAACTAAAATTCATATATAATAATAACTTAGAAAAGGAACAACATAAAATGATTAATTGAATGGGTCAGAATTTGAAAATTAAATTGAAATTTTTGTTTTTTCCGAAAGATTATATGCGGAATTTACAAATAGATAATATGTGACAATTAATGAAAATACAAATGTATACATAGAAATGGAAAATTAAAATGAAATATCAGAAATCATTGAACTGAAAATTTCATATGATATTAATTAACAATAAAAAAATTTAAATTTAGTGAAATTTATGAACACAAAAAAAGAAAATCGAAGTGAAATATAGACAAAATATTTGTATGAAATATAATATTTTTCAAATGGAAAATATCAAATATTTAAAGTATTAAATTAAAATTTCTAGTGGAAAATTTTCTCCTTCTGAAATAAGTTAAAGATTGGAAGAATTTTTTTTTCCAATAATAATTGAAGGAACAGAACATGTGGAAAATATTTACTTACTTTTTTTTCTTTTTTATTTTTAAAAAAAAAAAAAAAAAAAGAAAATTGAAAAGTAAGAAATAAAGTGAAATATATGTATGACCTTTTAACAAATGCATTATATTTGAAGTAAATGTTCCAATGTTGATGGCTAAATTTCTTGAGAATTAAAAACAAGAAATTCTATTTGAAAAATTCTTTTCGTTTTTTTTTTCAATTCACCTTTTTTTTTTTTTTTTTTCAAAAATTATATTTCAATAAAATCATATTAAGTGATTTTAAAGTTTTTTTCTTTTTTTTTTGGCCTAAAATTTTAGTATATTTAATTGTATATGATAAAATTGAATAAATGATGATTAGAGTGATATTTGTTGATAGTTTTAATCAATCAATGTTATCAATAAAATGAGAAAGCGTAATGATTGTGATTGTGTGGGCAGAAATGATGAAAGGTAAGAAAAAAAAAAAAGTAACATGCGAGAAAAATTAGAAAAACAAGAATTTTTTGTTTTTTTTTTGTTTTTTTTTTTTTTGATGTGTCAACCGGAATTTTTCGATTAAAATGATGAAATGTTTTTAACTGAATGGCATTGAATTAATCAACTAATCATTACGAATGATGTTAAAAATTTAAATTACATTAAAATGCCATTGCTAATCTATTTTATCATTAAAAAAAAAAAAAAAAAAAAAAAAAGAATTGCAGTTATTTGCGATGAAGAAATGTAGGCAAGAAATAACGAAAAATATCGCAAGGATTATTGGTAAATTTTTAATTCAAAATCATTCATATCTAAATTAGTCTAAAGGAAGTTTATCAATCTTGTTTATGTTTCACTCAAATATTGTCATCAATGATTTCAATTAAAATTTATAAATTTATGACGAGATTGAAAGATTAATTTTTCTGGTAAGAATAATTTCTCTTATCATTTTGACATTTAATTATATTGCAATTGTATTAATTAATTAATAAAAATTGAATCTGCAAAAAAAAAATAGCTTTCAATTTTCCTTAATTTTTAATTGCAACTTAATGTTCAATTATCAATGAAAATTATGTTAATTACCAAATATGATGTAAAAATGTGTACAATGATTAAGAAATAATCTTAATTTTTTTTTGCATCATGCAAAATCAGATAATAATAAAAATTTATTATTTTGTTACAAAAGTTTTATCTTTAAATAATTAAATTTGAATATTAAAAAATTTTTTTTTACTAAATCTGCATTATTTAAGCAATCAAATTCAACGATTACGTCAATTTATAGTAAGCAAAAATATTTCATATTTTATATTATCATCAATAAGGATCATACTGAAGAACAGGATTGTTTAATTCATCCATTAATTTTTGTATATTTAATTATTTACTCATTTAGTTTTCGCATAATTGCTAAGCTCTGGTACCATATTTTTTAAATTGTAATTATTCAATTTTTTTCAATTTAATATTTATTCTTATTTAATTTAATATTTACTAATTCTCTATTTTAACATAATAAAAATATGAAATGTTATGAATTTCATATTTCATATTATCATCAGTAATATGATTATTTTTTCATCACTAAAAACTATTAGTACTAACAATTCTAAATTTTACCGTTGTTTTTTATTTTCAAATTTACAATTTAAAATTTGAATTAAAGTTTACCATTGCATAGTTTGAAATGATTATTAAATTCACTTCATCGAAATATTGGAAATAATTTTTTCTCTCATATTCATTTATAATTATTATTAATTGATAAAAACTATAAAAAAAAAAAAAAAAAATGTTTCATTAAATGATTAATAATAAAAATTTCATCAACAATTTATTTACTTAATCAAAATATTGGAAATAATTTGTTTTCCATATCTTTAAAAAATGCTATTTGATAATCATTGTTAATTAATATAAAAGCTATATAAAATATAATCTTAAAAAAAGAAAAAAAAAAACTTAAAAACATCTACATTATTACAACAAATTAAATTAGCAAAAAGAAAAAAAGGAGTAAAAATCCAAAATTTTTTCGAATTTAAATTAATCAAATTAAAAAATTTTTTATAATTGAAAATTTTAAATTATTTAAATATAATAAAATTTTTTTCGAAAAAAAAAAAAAAAAAAAAAAAAAAAAAAAGAAAAACTAATGCAACCGGTTCAAATTTGTTTAAAAAAGGAAAAACTTTTGATACAAAGATTGGAAGATTGCTTTGTTAAAGGTGAAAGATCGATGTTTCTGTACGAATTGGGTAAATTTTGTATACTTTTTCGTGAAAATCGATCATTGATCAAATGACATTTTGGCAAAAAGCAATTTCACTTTCAATCCTTACTTTTCTTCTCTTATTTCATCTTTATCTTATGCGCTATCTTTTCATTCTTGTCATACTTTTTCCAGATGTTCATCATTTAGCAAAGCTATCATTAATTCATCGATCTTTTTATCCTAAAAAATTATAATTAATTGATCGATTAATTTCTTCCCGCTCTTTACTCTCTCTATCATCTCATTTCTCTTTCAAATAAAAATTATTGAAGTGAGAAGTGAAAAATTTGTTTTCTGACGATGGATATATCGTCTTACGGAGGAAAATTGATAAAATGATGTATCGAAGATCATTTTTGTATCAGTTGTTCTTATTCACAAAGTTTCTTCTCTTTCCGTTTCTTTTTTCTTCACTCATATCACTTTTCCCATCCTTTTTTTTTTCCAATTCCTTTTCTCTTATCTTTTATCTTACTTCTTTTTTTTTTTTTTTTTTTCGGGATGAAATTGGAAAAATATAAAAATTAATTTAAAGGATAAACATTTCTCAGAAATATAAAAAATTGAAAGGAAATAATACATGAATGAACGAATAAAATTGTGTGATAAAAATTTAAACGAAAACAACAAATGAATCAATAAATTTATTCATAAAAGTTTAAACTAAAAAAATTAATAAATTACTGAATAATTGTCAAATAAAAATTCAAAAAAGAAAAAGGAGAAATTATTCTTCAAAATAACAAAATCTTAATTCTTTGCACAAGAAATTTCTCTTTTTTTTTTTTTTTTCACAAAAATTATAATTTTATTCTAATAAAAAAATAATGCGATAAATAATGAAATGAATGGTTGATTAATTAAAAATTATTTTTAACAAGAAATATTTGAGCATTATTCGTAAAAAGCAAAATGGACAGATATATATCCTATAAACTAAATAAATTCAAGATTTCATAATTTATATAATAAAACATCAATAAGATTATATAAATTTCCTTGAAAAATATAATTAAAAATATTTATGAGAAGAAAATTTAATAAAAATAGCAAACAATAAATTTTGCTAAATTTCATTACATAGTATTACTTTCAATTTTTTTAATTTTATCTTGGCACTTATTTTTATATAATTTTTCATTTGAACTAATAATAACTGAATTTATAGTTTATGGAATATTGGAAAATTATTATACTATACTTGAATGAATTTTTTATTTTTCTTTTATTTTGTTACTACTCATCATATACTGCATATTACTATCATCTACCAATAGTTCAGCAATGATATAAATAAAACAATAATTTATAAATAAACAATCTTCTTTTTTTCTAATCACATGAAATAGTAAGATATGTATTTTATTTCCTAATTACGCATAAAGAATTCTTAAAATTCAGCATAATAGTTCCATTATTTTTTTTTTTTTTTTTTTTTTTTGCTTTTTTATTTTAA